>JAQQSU010004302.1:0-14117 GCA_028627135.1 Pseudochirops cupreus
TGTTAGGGTCTGTGTGATTTTATACAAAGACAGATGAAGAGAGCTGATGCCTCTGAAAAAACAGGGTTGCCCTAATAGATAACAAGCAATTACACCAGTCTTATTTATTCAGTTGAAAATACTGCCTCAGAGCAGCTAGGTGGCAAAGCAAATAGAGCACTGGCCGTGAAGTCAGGAGGACCTGAGTTCAAATGTGTCCTCAGACACTTAACACTTACTAGCCGTGTGACCTTGGGCAAGTCACTTAACCCCAATTGCCCTCCAAAAAGCAAAATAAATAATAAGTGTGTGTGTACACACATACATACACACACACACACACACACACACACACACACACACACACACACACACACAGAGCCTCTATCTGCTTTATATGCCCTGCCCTCATCCGTTTCCCTTCTTTGGACAAGAGAAGTTTGGATCTTACTGGTCTGCATCTACACATCCTATAAAGAAATGAACATCACATTATTCATTCTATTGGTTACAATTCTTATTTACAACTTGACTGTTTAATGTGGACGTATTTGTGATGATACTGGGATTTGAAGATCTTCCATGCCCCTTGAACTTGCTGACTTAGCAGGAAGGGGAAGAACAAGAGAAAACCAGAACCAAGCTAGCATCTGTGCCGTGGTGACTGGAAGCAGCGGCAAAGGCAGCAGCTGTGGTTGCGGTGGGAACTCCTTTTTCTCTGAGCCAGCCAGAATCTCTACTAAGGGCTCCTGCTGAGGACTGCCAGGGACGGGAATTGGGGGGGGTCCAGAGCTGCTGGGAGCAAGCTGCCTGGACGCTCAGCAGTTGTTGTGAGTGAGGAAAGGAGAATCTTTGCCTGAGGTAGCCTATCCTGTTTTGAAGGCTTGAGAATATGGGTGTTTAATACTTTAACTACATGTGCCAACTTCATAACTACTGTGTTGGCTTTGACTTTCTGGTTTTGGGACTCAGGTTTCTGGTATTTAAATAAATGCTCTAGCTATATTTCTCATGTAGAGAGCCTGTTACATTTTGTGATTAATAACCATATCAGCATACTTATAGTCACTATAGGCACTGTGAATGCTGCATTGCTGATACAAACCTATATCAAATTGCTTGGCCACCATGGGGGGGAGGGGAGAAGAGGGGAGAAAATTTGGAACTCAAAAGCTTGTGGAACTTAATGTTGTCAACTAAAAGTAAATAAATCAATCAAATTTATTTTTAAAAAAACCTTCAAAAAAAAAAAAGAAATGAATAAAAGTACCAGAAGCACATCAGCTCTAATAAGCTACCTCTCAATTTGTAATGATGCTAGGAATTAAAGTATGCACACACACATATACACATGGGCACACACATTCATACAGATAGCAAGTTGGAATTTTCTGTTCATTGTCATAGGATTTAGGGTTAGCAAGAAGCTGAAGGGTCCTTTAGTTGAACACTTTTGTTTTACTAAAATGAAAACTGAGGATCAAAGAAAAGTGTTTTATCCCATGTCCCAGAGCTAGTCAGTTGCTGAACTAGGATTCGTGCCCAGGTCCTTTGACATGAGATCAAGTGCTCATGCAATTAGACTGCAATGCCCACACTACAAAATTCAAATAAAATATTGCAATGAATGCCTCCCTACATGTTTTTTAGTTATGAATGTATATGTATTCATAAGTGTGTATATGTTAATAGAATATGTCCATGCATACATATGCATATAAATGCACAATATATGCAGAGATGAACATATATGTATGATAGATATCTTCTTGTGACACTGTACAAATACATATGTATAATATGTCAGATTCCTTTTTATGTCATTTCTATATTAGTCAACATAGTTTCTGTTAGTCAATATAAAAATATGACTATATTTTCTACATTAACTATATTTAAATATAAAACTTTATTTTCTATATTAGTCAAGTTTCAAAAGAGAAGAAACCCTAGCAATGTTTTAAAGTGTAGATACCCCCTAAGGATAACTTTTTTTTTTAGCACCATAGGCAGTTATAATTAGATTGAATGGTAATTAACCTTTAAATTTAGGCTTAGGGGCACAGGTAGGGGAATGCAAAAGAGAGAATAAAATTCTCAATTAAACCTTAAGACAAGTAATTTCTCATGAGGATTGTTGAACTTTTGGATTCCTAATATGGACAATTAAGAGTTCCTTTTATCAGGTGGGACAGTAACAAGAGACAAGCTTTGATTTAAACCTCTCTCAGGACAGAGCCAACAAGAGGAGCTAGAAGCTCCTGCCAAAGTTCTATACAATGTTAAACTTTGCCCTTCCATTAACCAGAAACCAATTAACTATTGAACACGCATTGGAGAGCTTCACACAGCCTCATGATTGACAGTTCTGTGCAGAAATAGCCTAAGGAATCACAGAAACAAAGGTCTAGACATGGAAGGGTCCTTCTAGGTTATCTGGTCCAGCCACTTTATTTTACAAAAAAGGAAATAGGCCAAGAAAAATTCATGTGATTCATTGAAGTCACAGGTAATAAATATCAGAGATAAAATTTGAAAACATGTTCTGGAATTTTCAAGCTAGTACTCATTCTAAGGACAAACACAAATGGTGGTAAATGATTTTTTTTTAATGTGACATTGCACCAAACATATATAGCCTTTATTTTTTTCTACAAAACAAATTTATGCTCTCCACCAATTGCATGTGGACAGGATTCTTGGGTAAGCTCTGAAAGATAATACAAAAGAACAGGCAAACAGATTTACATCAGAAAGACAGGACAGCTATGGGAACAAAATGCCAAAGAATGTTACTTAATCCAACATAAAAAAAAGTGACAAGGAGAGAGAGCTCAGACAGAACTAAAGCTGTCATCTAAACAGATATAGTTGTGATTATGACCCACAGTTTTCTACACTTAATTTACTCTCAGGGATCAGCAGGGTCTATTTCTTCATTAGAGCACGTCTCAACAAATTGTGAGCAGGTACACCTTCTGAAAAGAGTATTATTCTCCAACCAGAAAAGGAAAGAGGATTTCCCTGTAGCATTTAAGCCTCTCAATTACTAACAAAGGGAAAACCACCATTTCACTGAATTCCCAGTTTGACAGATCTTTGAACTTGAAAATAGCATTAATTCTGGAGGGTTAAATATTTCCTACTCTTTAGTCACAAGCTAAGGTTGTGTTTTTCTTAATTTCTTTACTAATGAGCTAGAATGGAAAATTTATTTTACTCTAAAATGAGAAATCAATTCAGGGTTTAAATTTCCTGACCCCTAGCTTCTAAATCATTGACTATAACACTAGCAGAACTTCTCAGAACAATGAACTGTGAAAGTGCTGAGGTTTCCTTATCATCATCTTGCCCAGATCGTTGATTTTTAAAAGGAATAGTACAAGTTATTGCATAACAGGATTCACAAAGATAAAAATATCCTAAGGATATTTCAGCATTCCTAATCTAAGGACTTTTGGCTGCCTTGCAAAATCTGAAAAGTTTAAGCATAAAAGAAAACATATTTAGAGATTCACAACAAAGAAGTATGAGGGTTTTAGAACCAAATGGCATCTTGTAATCAGTAGTTCAGAGGGATGAGCATGCCTGTTTAGCTCTAAAAGTGATTTGGCACTGTTGTGGTCTTTGAGTAATGAGTTGGACTTGAATTACACATGAACATACTTGAAGCTGGTAAGATATTCACTGAAATGAAGAAGTTAAGACCACAAGATCTGGATGGAAGGTAGGCGTCTACAGCTACCACCCAGGACTTAATGATGTCTTGGGTTTAGCTAAAGCTTAAAAATTAAATTGGGGAAGAGACTCAAACTTCTGTCTGAATAAGAAATGTTTCCCTTAACTGTGGGTTCCAAGATACTCTGATTGCCTTAATAATTTTCCTTTGATATAAGCTACATTAAAATTGAAAAAGAACATATTAACCTGAAGACCACTATATTTCTGGAAGCTAAAAACATGCTAATTATTGTAACAGGGTGTGGCTGATTGAATCTTCAGAGAAAAGGGGAGGGGTAGGGAAGAGTAGGCTAGGGAAAAGTAACTATAGCCTAAATAATCTCCCAGGGATGATATAGGAAAAGACTGTGAAGGATTCATTTATGCCCCTATACAAACTGAAAGAAGGAACAGAATGTACAGAATAAAGGCAAGTCAAATCTACTCACCATGGTGGCCCTCACTGGGGTTACAGAAACAACATAAAGGCTTTCATCCAGAGCTCTATCACCAAAAATGAAGATGGACTATCCCTATGTCAACAGTGAGAAAAAAAAGATGGATACCCAATGTGCTCAAATGTTAGCCATATCACATAAAGACATTTGGAAGAAATCACTCTTGTCCCAAGCAGATAGAATCAGCATTCAATGATGAATTCACAGGAGAATGTAGATAAGAGTCAAATAGAATCTCAATCAGTTCACTGATCCACAAGTATTTAGTCAGAGCTTACTAAGTGTGAGAAACTATGCTAAGTTTGGAGATCAAAAGATAGGAAAAGCATACCCAGAACTGAATATACTGATGTATATTTGAATGTGAATATACATGTATTACAGATCTATAAATATATACATGAACAAAGGAGTTATGAAAGGAAGGCAAAGAAGAGGACCAGGCTAAGTATACAAGAAAAACTGTTAAGATTCTGCTTATTGAAGAGAGGATTCTGGGAAGATGGCAGAGGAGGTCAGAAAATTCCAGATTTTCCCCCATGAACAAGACAAAATAGTGCCTCAGGGTGAATGTAGAGTGGTAAAAATAAAAAAGAGTTGGGGCAGAAGAGTGGTCCTCTTGGGACAAGCAGAGAAGATCTGAAGAGAAATACGAGGAATGAAGCCTCATCCCTGTGAAGTGTAAAAATCTCCAGGGTAGTTCCACAGAAACCACAAGTGGCAAAAACTGTGGCTAGCCAGTTTCGAGGTAGCCTTGGATCCAGCCACAGGAATTTTCACCTCCTGGAAAGTGTGGAGAGTCTGTCCTCTAAGCTGGGGGCAATTGAGGGTACCTCTGCTGATAAGGGAAACCAGGCTCAGCTGTGCTGCCAAGACACAGGCCTAGTTAAGAAGGAACCAGGACACATCCTGGTGAGTGCAAAAGCAGAGGAGCAGAACACTGGGTGCTGTGGGTACTTACAGGGGGGCAGAGTTCTGGTTCCAAGCCAGAGGGAAGAACTGAAGGAAGTGGTCAGAGGCACCATTTCTAATACCCCAGGATTAGAGGTGATTAAAATAATAAGCTGCCACAAATAAAAAAAAAACTGAGCAGGCAAAGGAGAAAGAACCCAACTATAGAAAGCTATTATGGGAATAGAGAAAATCAGGGTTTATATTCAGAGATGAACTTCAGCAAAAACAAAACAAAACAAAAACAGAAAAGAAAAATAACAGTGAAACATACATACACACCTATCCTACCCCAAAGAGTAATTTCAAATGATCACCTGCCCAAAAAGAATTCGTAGAAGAACATTTTAAAAAATACTGTAAAAAACAAACGAGAGAGATTGAAGAATTTTTTTTAATAAGAACAATCCAAGAAAAACAAGATTTTTTTAAGAAGTCAACCAACTGGAAAATGAAATCCAGAATCTTAAGAAAATGACTCCTTGAAAATTAGAATTGGGCAAGGAGAAGTCAATGAAGTTAGAAAAGACCAAGAAATAATAAAACAAAACAAAAAAATGAAAAAAATAGAAGAAAATGTGAAACATCTCATAAGAATAACAACTGACATAAAGAACAGATCAAGAAGAGAAAAATGAGAATAACCAGATCATCTAAAAGCTACGATAAAAAACAGAATCTTGACATAAAAATGTAAGAAATAATTAAAGGAAATTGTCCTTAAGTGTTAGAACAAGAGGGCAAAATGGAAATAGAAAACAAAAAATCCACTGATCACCCCTTGAAAAAGATCCTATGAGGAAAACATACAGGAATAGCATAGGTAAATTCCAAAACCCCCAGCTCAAGGAGAGGATATCATGAGCAACAAGAAAAAAATCAGATATGGCAGAACCACAATTAGAATCATGTAAGACCTAGCATTGGTGACAATAAAAGACCACAGGTCTTGGAATACTATATCTCAAAGAGCAAAAGAACTAGAGTCATAGCTGAAAATATCATACCCCGTAAAGTTAGGCATAATCCTGAAAAAAAAAAAAGATATTCAATGAATTGTCAGACTTTCAGGATTTTGTTGTTAAAAAAAAAACCAACTGAACTTAAAAGAAAATTTAACATACAAGATCGAAGAGAAATATAAAGTACATATCAGAGACAAGAAATTCAATAAGGACAAAGTATTAACTTTGTATATGAGGGACTGTAAAATATATGTCTAAGATCGTTATTAGTAATTGGGTAATCCAAAATAAAGATAGGTGTAGATATGAGTATTATGTGATTCTAAAAAAAAAAAAATTGGGGGTGGGGTAGGGGTGGGAGGTTTGGTCTGTTTTCTTTCACAACATGACTAATACGGAAATATGTTTTGCAAAAATGCACATGAATAACCTATATCAAATTGCCTACCTTCTCAATAAGGGGGCAGAGGAAAGAGGGAGAGAATTTGGAACTCAAAATCTGTTTAGAACCTAATGTTAAAAATTGTTTTTACATGTATTTGGAAAAAATAGAATATTTAATTTTTAAAAAAATAATTAAAGCAGTATCACAGAAACATGGATATAAGACAATCATTCTGAAGTTATGAGTTTCAGTTAGCCCTCCTTGTTCAAGGGGTTCTGCAGTGTTCCAGAGCTCAAAGTAACCAGAAGAATGTCATCCACAAATAGGTATGGCTGAAGGACCTTGCTCTCTGGAGGAAGCTTAAACCATTCACCTCTGCTTGACCTGTAACCACAGTACCTCATCCTTACTCTGTCCTTTTCCCAATGAGTGACCTTAAATTTTACTGAAATCAGTGCTACTACTGACCCCAAAATGGTGTGTTAAAGAATCACTCTATATTCTCCCCCCTTCCTCCACTCTTTTAGCTATTTCCCAGACCACAACTCCCTTCCAAGGCCACTATCGCCTTTCCTGTTTTGTGTCCCTCATTAGACTGAGAAGTCCTTGAGGACAAGAACTATCTTTTTGGTATTTCTATTCTCAACACTTAGCATAATGCTGGCACACAGTATAAGCCCTTAATAAATACTTTTCATTCATTGAAATGAGGTAATGCATGGGAAAGAATTTAAGAATTGTGTAGTTCTATTTTGTAAGGTACATTACCAGTACCATGTATTTTAAAATAATAAATAGACAAATTAGAAATAATTTTATTCATTAAAGTTCATCCCCTTAGAGTAATTTTGCTATTTTTTCCAGTTACTTGTAATTAGTGAAATTATTTTTTAATAAATTATGTGAATTATAAATTGTCCCTCTGTTCAACAGTTAGTCCAAATTAGTTTGTTTTACTTCTTGGCTTCAAAGACACAATTTTTAAAAATTAAAGTTAGAGAGACAGAAGATGAAGAAAATACCATGAACATCAATTAGACTTCCTCTGAGCAACACAGATTCTCAAAGATTCCTTCATTAATAACTAAACTTTGCTTGGTAAACACTGTTCCAGTTTCCTTTGGCCAAATAGAAGCACACTTCCCTGTGCTATTTAGATTGGGAGTTATAGGGCCCCAGGGATATTCAGTGGAGAAAGATTAATATAGGCATCCTTCACTGTTCACATTAGATTCAGTTCTGAAACCTTGAGTATGAATCACATTAAAAACAAAATCATACTATAAATACACCAGGGATTCAGAGGCATGCTATCATGATTCCTTTTGTAAAGGGAATACTCCCTCACATAGAGCGTTGTCTTAAATCAGAAATTTATACATTGGTTTAGGTTCCAGTGACATTCACTGGCAAAGACACAGAATCATCCCAAGCCAAGCTACAGCATCACAAACATGGGCAACCACGTACATGCCATGCTTTAATGTACTCCAAAAAAAGGTCCAATTACAGTTTAAACTATTAGTGTGTTACTGATGCAGATGTTCAAAACTGAGTACAGTACCTGTAATGAGGTGAAGGGTTGCCTTTGGCTTCACAATTCAAAGTAATTTTTTTCTCCTCGGAACCAACCGGGAAAATGCTGTTGCTCGGCTCTCTAATGAACACCGGACCTTGCAAAGTAACATCACCTGTAGGGTAGTACAGGGACAAACTAGGTAAATAAAGCCTGGCACTTAATCCTAAATCCATGAACATATAATAAAAATCAATATGGAAAATAAGCTTAAAAAGTAATGGCAGCATTGGTGGGAAATAGAGGTACCTTTTACGGTATCCTAAGTCTGGTTTAGTTAGTTTAGTGAGTTTAAATTACTCTTTCCCAGCTCTTTTCATCTTAGTGCATTCCCTCTGGGACTATCTCCAATTTATGCAGTATATATCTTATTTATAAATAGTAAGTTGCATATTGTCTCTCACTTTAGACTGTGAATTTCTTGCAAGAAGGACTATTTTTTTGTCTTTTTTAAAAAATCTCTATTGTTTGGTATATGCCTGGAACATGGTAAGAGCTGAATAATAAATGCTTGCAGACTTAACTTTTAATAACAAATGAATATTAGTAAGATGGAAAGAGGACCGGCTGAAAAAAATCATAATAATAATCCAGGCATTGGGATTTCCTTATCAACAAAACAGTAGTAACCTCTTTTCAACATGATTCAAAATAGCCAAGTTTTTATCGGAGAATAAACTATTAGACGAGGTATTTCCTGTCAAAGCACTCCATGTAAAACTGAAGTTTGAAAGCCACTGAATGACCACATTTAATCCTCCTCATAAAAGCTGCCACTGTCGATGGATGTAATTCGGGAAGTTGACGATGTTGTTTTGCCATCTTTGGAATGAGAGCACTAAACAATTGCTGGGATCTTTGCTTTATAACTGGCAGCCTTAAGCTGAGACTATAGCTCCTGATTTCTGATATTTGTCAAGTTGCCATGATGACGGAGGAGAGCTGACATGATCAGGCTAAAGGGAGATATCTGTGGAGAAGAACACAGGACCTCTGCTGTACTAATTATGAAAGTAAAGAGACCACACCCTCCCAAATGCTAGTTCCTTCAAATTTCTAAACCTATCTGGGGGACAGTTTATAAAACCAACAAATTTATAATGGAAATGCCAGCTTTCCAGTATTTGATTGTAAGCCCTTTGAGGGTAGGGACTATCTTTTGGCAGCCCCATGCCTAGTACATAAGAGGCACATAATGTATGTTTATTGATTGTTTGGAATCAGAGAACCTGGGTTGAAATCATGTCTCTGATGCCTGTAGAAATAAGCACAAGTCATCATATCTTCCTTGAACTCAGCTTCCTCATCTGTAACAAAATGAGTTAGACTAGATACCCCTCCACTTCTAGGTCTATGGTCCAATGAATCTATGATCCAACAAAGACAGTTCTTCATATTTACATATCTGATGAGCACTGTGAGGAGTTCTTTCAGAAATCAGAAGAAATAAACAGACCAAGAAAAAGAGTAAAAAAAATAAGTTGATTGTTATTTAAAACAGGAGACACAAAGGACTGACTAGGTTCTGGCTCTTTCACATTTAGGAAAAGATAGTGGGATACATCAATTGCAGGCTGATCTTGGGAGTTAGGAAGATATGGGTTTAAATCCATCTGACACATGCTTATTGAGAAACCTTAGGCAAATGACTTACATTTGATTTAATTTAATACGATTTAATGAACATTTATTAAGTGTCTAAGATATGAGTGTGCCATACACTGTGTTAAATCCTGGAGACATAAAAAGAGTGTAAAAGACAGTTCCTGCCCTCAAGGAGCATACAATTTAATTGGGTGTCTATTTCTTCACCAGAAAAGGGAGAAGGTGGACTAAATTAATTCTGAGCTCTAAAACTATGATCATATGAACCTCTAAGTGCCCCAAGGAACTCTCAAAGTTAGCTACTAAGTCACTAGTGGAGACAATACCAAAGGTGAAGTTTCCTATGACTCAAGTCACTGATCCTTCTGATTTGCATATCCACACTCCCATAAATTTCAAGGAATAATTTTCCTAGAAATACAGGCTTTATGTCCTCTCCTTCAGTCTCTCTGGAATCTGGAAGCAAACCTGTAATCTGTTATAAACCTAGTTTAGAAGCTAAATAGAGTCCCAAAGGAGAGACTCATCATTAGAGCCTTATAAGTTATTCAGTTTCCTAAAGAAGAGCATGTGGAAAGAAAATATTTCTAGATTTTCTGCCTGTACTTTTAATAGAAATGAACCAACTCTGACATCTCCCAACAACTTTTCTGAATCAACAAACTCACTGAAAAACAACCATTTTGTCAATAAGATTCCTTTCAGTGTAATGACAGAGTATCCCTGGTCACTACTTGGAATTTCATCCTCTTCTGGACCTTTTGATAAGGAGGATAAAAGTTGTGGAAATACTTCGTTATTTTGTGTAATATTTTTCTTCTAAATTCAGTAAGCTTGAATGCTCTTTATATGATTTATCTGTTTAATTTTTATTTTATTTATTAGTTATGTAGCAACTTTTCTCTGACAAGTTTATGGCCTACTATATAGAATTTCCAACATGAAAAAATTTAGTGCTGCATTATTACGATGCTGTAGGGAAGTAGAGGAGAAACTAAAAGAAAAAGAAAAAAAAGAAGAAATAGGAAAAAGTAGCTTTACAATTAACAGCAAGAAAAGATCTTAGTGAATACTTAGAATTACCCTTTCTTACAGGTATGAAAGCTGAGCTTGATGTCATGTTGGGAGCCAAGTTAGGATCTGAATCCAGGCCCACTTATTTCAAACCCTCTGCTTTTTTGCATTGCATTGATTATATTGGGCAGCAGACCTACTGTGTGTATTGGGGGAGGGGGAAAGTGAAGGGAGAGAAGTAGAAAACAATAACATAGTGTGGTAAAGTTTCAGTAAATAAATGAAGTAGTAGCTGTCATATGCAGCTAGGTGGTTAGATGGATTGAGCATTATGTCTGGAGAACGATAGATATAGGTTCAAATCCTGCCTCAGACACTTACTAGCTGTGTGAATTTAGGCAAGTCACTCAATCTTAGTCTGCCTCAGTTTCCTTATCTGTAAAATGCAGAAAATAGCACCTATATCACAGTGTAGTTGTGAAGATCAAATATGCAGGAAGTGCTTTGTAACCTTTAAAGTGTTACATAAATGCTAGCTGTTAAATGACAAGGCTTTAAATCACCGTTTATTACCTGTATGACTTCAGGCAAGATTCTTGAATCTATGTAAACCTTGATTTCTTCATTTATGGAGTAGCAAGAATAACACTGAATAATAATGCTTTCTTACATCACAGTGTTATTGTGAAGAAAGTACTCTGGAAATCATGAAGGGCTTTGTTATTCTAATTATAATAATTACTGTAATGAACCTAGGGAGCATTATTTTCATTATTTAGATTAAATAACAATGTTTAACACTAAAAATAATTCAGCTGAATAAAGACTTGTCTCCTTTCGTGAGGATCTAATCTCAAAATGCAGATGGCTAAATTATTCATGTAGGCACCAATAACATAAACGAATAATTTCATTTATACTCTCTATTGCATCAGGTAGGAACAACTGCATCTATTTTAGAGAAAGCAGCTGATGATATCACAGAACTATTAATAAGATTTAAGGACTTCTGAGAGGTTAGCTGACTGAGAACAGGCATTTTGAAACTCAGATTTAATACGTTTGAATATCACAGAGACATTCATATGCTTTGGAGCAAAAAAAAAAAAGAGGAAGAAAAGCATTTACACAGAACAGAGACTTCTTTATTTCCTCCTAAGGTCTCCTTTTTAGATCAGGTTAAGAGAACAGAGGACAAAAATCATTGTTCTTGGATTATTTTGGTGTTCCTGGATCAAGGAAATTTATGTAACCCATATTCCCATCAGCCCCAGATTTCACCAGGCTATCTGACCTGCAAAATGTGCAAATGACTCTCAGAGTCTGTAGATGTTAGGCCTGAAACAATTGAGTCAACTTCTTTATGAAGACTTTCAATGTAACTCAGTGGGCAGAGACCTCACCTTGGAAGCAAAAGATGATTTGGGTTCAAGTTCCACTTCTGACATAATCAGTAAGTCAAGGAACATCTATGAAGTGCCTATCATATGCCAGATACCATGTAAAATAAGGGTAAAACAGTTCCTACTTTCAAGCTCATATTCCTGGTAAGGTTAGGGGATGGGAGGTACAACAATATGGGGGCAACTATGTACAAACAAGATACAGCCAGAATAAATCACAGAAATTTTTTTAGAGGGGGGAAGGCACTAAGATTAGGGAATGGGAAAGGGAAAAGTTTGTTTCTGAAGGAAGGTCTTGAGCTGAGATTTGAAGAAAAGAAGGAAGCCAGGTGGTAGACAATTTCAGGCAGTCACTGCTGGCTAAGTCACTTAGCCTTTCAATGTCCCCAAGCAACTCTCCAAGATTATAAAAGACAGAGCAGTTTCAGATCTTTGTTAGTAAAGGGACATTCTTCATGAGCAGTTCCCTATACTGACAAAATCACAGGTTAGGTATAGAAAAGACCCAATGAAATAAAGTGATTACTTACAGGAACTACAACCACTCTTAAGAGAAGCCTGGAAATAGAATGCAGTTTCCAGACTTTCTAATCATTTCTCTTTTCATTTGACTACATGAATTTTTAAACAGGGATTTTTTTTTCACCAAGGGCAAAAATAGTTGGGAGCAGGGTGGTGCAGTCTTAGAAACAGTCCAACTGCATACAAAATTGTATATACATCGAGAGAGGGAAGTGAACCCTTCCTTCCAAAAGGCCAGGAGTGCTGAGATACAGAAACAATGGTGACCATGGGGATAAAACATCCTCTTTAGAAGTTGGCACCCAGGATCAAAGCCACCTTCACACAAGGTTTGTTATAATCTTGGTTTTCAGTGACTTTCCTTAGCATTCCATCCATCTTTACACAAAACACGGTTATGATCTAAGGTTAAAAATCACCTTGCTTAGACAAGTTATAAGACAACTCCAAAAGATTCATGAGAGAAAGAACTATCCACATGCAGAGAAAGAATTACAGAGTATGGATGCAGAATGAAGCAATCTTCCCTCTCTCTCTCATTTTGTTTCTTCTTTCTCATCATTCATTGCATTGGTTATAATCCTTCTTTACAACTTGACTAATGTTTAAAATGAAGTTATTTGTAGAATAATAAAGTTAATTTGTAGAATGGGGGGATAGGGATCAGAGGGAGGGGGAGAAAATTTAGAACTCAAAATCTTGAGGAACTGAATATTGTAAACTAAAAGTAAATAAATAAATATTTTTAAATCACCTTGCTTACAATAATTTGAATAACAACTAAAGATATTGACTATATTGAATATTGGTAAAACTCAAGCTCCATGTCCTGGGACTGTTCCTACAAAAGGGAGTAGCCTACATTCTAGCAGTATGGCTTTTCCTGGTTGCAAATAACCATTTAAAGAAAAAATATGAATTAGTGATCACATGTGTAATGGCAAGCACAGAAGTAGTTTACACCTTGTTTCAGCTATTGAATTAACACCTTCTTTCAGTTCAAGACTCTTTTGAGCATTGGGTCAAGTCTTTTAAGAAACAGAATGTGTGACCCCCACAACTTGTGAACCCTAGAACTTATGAACTCCTGAAACAGGAAAGGGAGGAGCTAATGACCATATATAACGATAGGCTTAGGCTAGAGACAGCAGAGCTGAGAAGAGGACTCTTTTGGTGGCAGAGTCAAAAAGGAGAAAACTTGCGGTATTGTGGCACTCTGTTTGTCTGTGTTGATATTTGTTTGTTACACTTTGTACAGAAGCCCTGGGACCTTAGTGGAAGCCCTGAAAGAGGATTTTCTGTTGTATGTTTACAGAAGTCCTGGAGGAGGGTTTTGGAGGTCCTGGGACTTTACTGATGATTTGTGCTGACCTTTTGGACTTTGCTTGTGGGTCTGTGTTGATTTCTATGTCGATGATTTGTGTTGAGTTCTCAGACCTTGTTGGTGGGTCTGAGTTGATTTCACAGGCAGATAGTGAATTGATGATGGTGCTGGAAATGTTCATGAATATTGTTGTGGTTCTGTCAAGCTTTGTCTTC
>JAQQSU010004303.1:0-14117 GCA_028627135.1 Pseudochirops cupreus
TATAATAAAATTAAAAAAAAAAGAATATTTTGTACTACCTTCAAGCCAAAATCAAAAAGAGTAACTGGACAGAATCTTTCAAGAAATTATCTAGGAAAATTGCCCTGATGTCTTAGAACTTTGAAATATCCAGAAGGACCTTAGTACTGTGATTTAGAACCTTGAGGTCTACTAAAAAAACCAGGTTTGGAAGGTGATAAGACAGAAAAGAAGCAAATATCAAGCTAGTAGAAGAACAAAAAGAACATGGTATCTCTGAAGCCAAGGGATAAAAAAGCAAACAAACATGCAATCCTAAATAGCTGTCAAATAGTATTAAAAGCTGAAGAGAGATCAGTGAAACTGAAGATTAAAAAAAAAGCTTATTGGATTTGGCAGTTAGTGAGTCATTGTTAATATTTATGGTGTAGTCAGTGCAGTGGTGGAGTAGAAGCAATATTTGAAGGAGTCAAGCAGAAAGTGGTTAGTGAGAAAACATAGATTTTCTAAAAATGATAATCTTTTCAATAAATGTAGAAGTGGAAAGGTACAGAGAGATGGGACAATGACAGCATAAGGTAGAAGAGTTAAGGTAAGATTTTTTTGTATAGTACAGGAAAAATTGGAATATGTATCACGTCAAATGGGGGAAGAGCTAGGGAAGGGGGAGTTTTACTGAAACTCAAAGAGAGAATGGCTGTTCAGTCTGTAGCATGGAAGAAATGAATCAAGGATTCTTGTTATGGAGTTAGCCTTAATTTGGAAAAGCAGTAACTTCTGTGACCAGATGAAAGGAGAAGAGAGTGGGTGAAAAGTCACTGAAAAATTTTGCAGGATTGAAAATGGTGAGTTGAAGGAATCTCATGCCAAAGGGCCTCAGTAATCTCATTGAAATGAGAAGCTCTGCTCTATGCTATATGAGTGGGTAGCTTTGGGAAGAGAGGACAAAAGAAATCTCTAGTACTCTTTTTTCATACTGAATCCTCAATTTTACTTTTAAGCATATATCAAATGTTACCTTCTATAGGAAGCTTTCTCTGGTCCTCCCCTTCCTCATTTGGTAATAGTATTTCACTCCTTCAGAATTCACATTAGCACTTTGCTTGCACCTTTCTTATCAACTTCTGCATTGTTTTGTACTGTGATGGTGTGTCAAAAACCTCTATTAGACTAAAAACTCCACAAGAGAAGGTACAATATCTTTTTAAAAGTATCATCTTTCCCAATACCTTTATTTATAGGGGCTGATTTCATAGGATCATAGATCTAGACCATCTAATCTAGCCATCTAGATAGCTCTCTCCTTTTACTGATGAGGAAACTGAGGATCAGGGAATGCTGTGAATTGCCATATATAATCTGGTAGTATAGATGTACTATTTGAAGCTAGGTCTTTTGACTAAAGAGCAAGTACACTTTCCACTGTACTACACTGCCTTCTCCAATTCATACAGTGTCATTGACTGGTAACCGAGACTTGAATGGCAGGTAGGAGAGAATTCTACCACTGAACCACCAGTCTCTACCTTTGTTCACAGAGCTTAATTAATACTTATTGAGGTGGAGGAATTTATGAGAAGTCATTTAACCTGTTAGGGTTGGGTCAGTCATCTGATATTTTGAACAAGGGCTTCATCAACTTGGGTCCAATGGTCTCCAAGGAATCTGTGATTGCACTTTTGGGGATCTGTAAACTTGAATGGTGAAATCATGTCTTTATTTTTATTTAATGATGTGATAAATACATTATTTCATGCATTATGTATTAAATATTCTGAGAAGGGTTCCATAGACTTCACCAGATTTCCAGGAGAGTATAACACACACACACACACACACACACACACACACACACACACACACACACACACACACACACACACACACACACACACGGAGTTAAGAATCCCTGCAACAAACAGAAAGCATAGGGAAGTGGTAAAGTCAATTTTGGATCCTTAAAGAACATTTACTGAATGATGTTTATTTTGGGGAAAAAAACAGCTAAAAATCAAAAAGTAAAATGACTTCTTCCTAGACTGTATTAAACAGTTCTGCTTTTTCCCCAAACCATCTGAGTATTTATTGAAAAGTGTATCTGCAAGCCTTCTCTAGGGACTTTAGAGTAGTTCCCAATGCTTTCTGTAGAAAAGATCTTAGTCTCTTTAACTTTCAATATTAGAAGAGTCAGATATATTTTTTAAAAAAAAGGAATGTAAAGGTTATAAAGAGATAAGGGAGCAGAAGCATATTTGTCTTAAGTTCCTTTCTCAGTGTGGTTTTCTCTTTGCTTCTCTCTCAGTCTCTCTTCTCTCAAAAATTAAACTGGTATGCAGTGTAACCTACTAAGGTAACAGAAAAGGCAGACCTACATTCCCACTTTAACTGGTGTGCACATACAGATGTTTGGACTTTCAGTTTTCTTTCACCTTAGAGATTTCTGAATCAGTTTCAACAGACTGTGACATACAAACAGTTCCTTTTGGTGGTCTCTCATTCATTTATTTTTCTTTTTTTCCCTTCTTATTTTATGCACCCTTTGGATCTATTTTTTTCTTTCCTAATCAGATCTGTAGTTTTCCTGATGTGATGATACTCACCCCTTCTCCTCTCTGAACATGAGTCACTATAGTATTCCCCATCTTTTAACTTAATGAGAAACAGATTGTTGGAGAAGGAATGAGAGGAGCCCAGGTGGTGTAAAATTCCCTTGCCCACTCTGTATCTAGAACAGCTGTTGGCTGGATGAGTTAATTTGGGAGCAGGGAAGAAGAATAGGTGTGTCCTTGATATTCTCAGAGCCTCTGATTTCATTCAGGTTATGTGTTATGCTGTATGGCCTATTATTTGGTTTTTTGGGGGAGATAGTCCACATTTCTTTTATGTTGGAAAGAAGTACAGTTAATTCCTGCATATAGAGGAAGCTCAAGTCTGCTATCCTAAAAATTAATATGTTGGAAAATGTTTTGTGCAACTTATGGAAGACAGTTAAAAATTCAGGTGTGGTAGGATCATAAATTGAGGTGAAGGGATCTTAAACATTAATGAGTTTAACTGACTTATTTTATAATGAAGAAACTGAGACCACAAAAGGTTAAGTGACTGGGTTAGGGTCATACAGCTGGTAAATTGTGGGGTAAAGTTCCTCAAGTCTTTCCAATTCAAGTGCTTTAATCAGAATCACAGAATTTTAAAATAGGGAACAGAAGCATAACTTGGGTGAGTTGGCTGGAGCTTTGCCCTGTGGTATGGTGCCAGGTTGCTGGCATTGCTTGCAGACTTTCAAAAGCACAGAGGTGACAGTATCAAAAATTAATTAGTTAAAAAGGAAGCTGACATTTGTGCCTGGGTTGAATTTCTTTCTTCTTGTATCTTTACCCTTTTCTCTGGGACCATCTCCAGTGATCCTGATTTATATCTTGCCACTGGGCCTAGATATGACTGTGACTTTGCACATCCCTCCCTCATTTAAATCCAATTCACTTGCAAGTCATGGCATCACCTTCCTGATGTCATGGTCTTCTTTGAGAATGAAGGACAAACAACAACCTGTGAGTAGTACATACATATGTTCCAAGAACAAATTCATGAATTATGTTATTCTTATTTCTAATCATGATCTTTTATTGTTCCATCTTTCCCTATGCCTTAGGGAGTCTAACTCTATTCTTCATCCTAACCTTAACTTCTGTTTACCCCTCAGTTCTTTAACAGACCAGCAACCCTACCCTGGCTATACTCTCCTCTCTTCCCTATCTCACCGGGGTGAAGCAGTTGAACTTAATAGTATCCTTTACTCTCTCCAATCCCTTGCCCACTTGTACTATCAATAATCACAACCTTCCAACTCTTAATCCTTAAACTCAGTCAAGACCTCATCCTTATCTGACAAGAGTTTCACATAGATATGGTAGGTGCAGCTGCAGTCATTTCTGGCAGCAAACCAGTACTTGATCATAAAGTCTAGCTTCATCTTGTCCATCAATTCCTTCCAATACTCCTCAGCTTTCAGGTCCACCAGCTGAGACTTGAGGCAGATACTGGGTAGACTTGAGAAGGTTTTCAGCCCCAGGTCTGCTCAGTAGTGGAAAGTGTTCTTTCCCATTGGGAAGACATAATTTCTGGATAATTAATCATTTTATTAATCATTCCAGCAGATAATTAACAAAAGTGTCAGTAGCATTCACAAAAGCCAAAGAATGATAAAGTGATTTTTCTAAAGTGGAGCTATGTATATATTATCTACTCACCAAACAAACTTTAGTGACTTCCTAATTCTCACAGTCAATATAAATCCTCTTGACAACTTGTCCCCTTCCTACCATTTGTCATTTTATACTCAATTCTCTTCCACTCACTTTACAATCCAGCCATACTAGCCAAATTGCTATTTCTCACTTAAAATATTTCTCTTTTTCTATTGCTTTGGAATGCTTTTCCCCTCTTTCCTCTACCACTCTTGGAATCTTTTGCTTCTTTCAAGACTCACTACAGATTTCTCAATCTAAGGAGGCATCTCCAGGTCCCCCTATTAGGCTAGAATATTACTCTAAAAGGTCAACTTTCATTTGCTGCGTGTTTCTTATTTACCTATTCATTTACATGTCATGGACCATAATACAATATATACTCCTGGAGGACATAAAGGACAGAACCTGTTTTTCACGTGTGTGTGTGTGTGTGTGTGTGTGTGTGCGTGTGTGCGTGCGTGTGTGTGTGTGTGTGTTTGTGTGTAAGACACAAAAATTTTTGATAAAGGTCTCATTTCTCAAATGTATAAGGAACTAAACCAAATCTATAAAAATAAGAACCATTGTTCAATTGATAAATGGTCAAAGGGTATGAACAGGAAGTTTTCAAAAGAAGAACAGGTTCTTTCCTGTATATCCTCTAGAAGTATATAGACAGATCAATATAGATATAGAAAGATAGCTTTCCCTGTCTATCTATATCTATATATCTATATCTTAAGATTCTACTAGAAAGTAATTCCTCCCATCTTTTGAAAGAAAGTCAACGAACTGAGAGACACAGCTAGAAGATAAAAGAATTTTATTACCACCAGCCAATAGATAATTGTGAGGTGGCAAGTAGCTCTGCTGAACAAAGGGAGATAAAGGGACATAGAGGATTTACATTGCTTTAGGTCAGGTGGAAAAAGGAACCAATCAGGTGAAACTGTTCTACCCCTTTTTTTATTTGGAGATTGAATAAAAAGAACCAGATATAGGATGATTTAATCTTGAATTAACCTTGATTTCCCCCCTAGATCAGGTCTTTCTCAGTAGGTGTTAACCTGTGGTTAATCTCATCAGAACATTTGGTGTGGCCTGAGGTCTAGTTAATAGCAACAGAATTTCTAGGTGGGACCTGAAATCTAAGATAGTAGAGGCTTCCTTTGAGATCAAATCAGCATGGCTCAGCAAGTTCCATTTCTTTGACTTCTCAGGCTCCTTTAAAATGTTGGAAAGGAGAGATAAGAGAGTCCCCCTAAAGTCATAGCACACAAGGTTTGTCCATTTCCTCCACAATCTCCAGCACTTAGAACTTAGTGTACCTGGTAACAAGGTTAATACTTAACAAATGTTTGTTGATTGCGTGGCTCACAAACAGCTATAGACATTATTCATATTGCTCATTAAACACTTTTAAAAAGAGGAATAATGAGCCCTGTATTGAATGTCCAGCTCACTCACTCAATCAACTAACATTTATCAAGGACCCAGTAAAGGATAGGCATAGTCCTAAATGTTAGCATACATGGAAAGACAAATCACAATCCTTTCACTCAGGGAACTTAGTCTAATGGCTGGTTGTTGTTAAGTCATGTTAAGTTAATTCTTTAGGACCCAATTTGGTTTGTTTGTTTGTTTTCATGATGATACTGGGGTCATTTATTATATCCTTCTCCCGCTCAGGAGAAAACTGAAGCAAACAGGGTTAAATAAGTTGCTCAGGGTCACACAGTAAATGTATGAGGCTGAAATTGAACTCAGGTCTTCTTAACTTCAGTTCTGGCACTGTCAGTTGTGGTTAGGGTTAGGGGTTCTTGAGATCCCAAAATACCAATACGCCGGGTCCTGCTGAAAGAATTTGACTCAAATCTTCTCTCAGCCAAAGAAAAGTAAAGTTTATTAAAAGTTCTCCATATTGGGTAGAATCTTAAGGAGCCTCAGTATCTGTGATGCTTGCATTGGGCAAGTGGGCCAGAGTAAGTCTGTGCTAGGTCATTCTATGGTGGTCTCACACACATGGGGGCAGGAAGGGATCTTATACACAGAAAGATTGTGGGAGGAATCTAGGGGTGATTTGGAGGAGGAGTTTGGGGGAGGTGTTCAGGAGGAGTTAATGAGGTCAGTGAGTGATTAAGGGTGGGAAGTTGTTGGATGCTACCTGGAGCCAACAGACAATGGTGGGCTAGGCCAGTTCAAGGGTGGATTGACATTTTGATAGGCTCAAGGGTGGAAAGTAGATGGATAATGGAGGGCTAGACTAGTAACAGAGGTCTGGGCAGAGCCACAATGAAAAACTTATGGCCTCTGCAAATGCCTTATCAAGTGGGAAGATTCAGTCAGAGCTCAAGGGAGTTCCTAGAGCCTGTACTTCATCATGTTCACTGTACTGCTTACTTGGCCAAAATGGCATATTGCATTGGCTAAGAATAAAGGGTGAGGACAGGAAATGATATCAAACAATTATGTACAAAAAAAGACATATACACGCCAAAAAGGGGAAAAGATATATACATCTTAAATTGAGGAAATATTCTTATATTAAGTATTTTTAACCTGAAATTTAAGACTTTACTAAGTTCCAAAAAAACCAAAACACAACAAATAAAAAGACCTTCAAACTCTCCACCACATTCCCTAAGGAACTGAAAATCTGAAGAATTGCATTCTTAAGTTAAATGAGAATCTTGATTCTTCCATATTCTTATTGACTATTGTCTTATCTTTAAGCTAACACACCATTTCCTTTATTTATTTATTTATTTATTTACTTATTCACTTATTCATTCATTCATTTATTTATTTATTTATTTATTCATTCATTCATTCATTCATTCATTCATTCATCCATCCATTCATTTATTTATTCATCTATCTATCTATCTATCTGTCTATCTATCTATCTGTCTGTCTGTCTATTCATTTACTCCTCTATTGATTGATTGGTTTAGTATTCTTACCCGTCTTTCAAAAGGATTTGAAGTGGCTTACAAGATTAACCATAATGCAGTATAGGACAATTAAGGATAAAAAGAGAACAAAGACTCTAAAGGGAGCAGAGGGAACAGATGTTACCAGGCACCTGAGATGAGCTAATTACTACAATTGGGCAATGGATTTGGCTCCAGTTTCTTGATAATTAAGGCAAAAATGGAAACATGTTAGGCTACATAGTTTTTATTATGTTTCTTTCTACCCTATTTTTCTTTTAAAGCATTTTTTTAAATTTTATTTTTTGTATTTAGAAAAAGCAGAATGTGCTTCTTGATTAAAAGACAAGAGAGCTAAATCTGGTTTTGCCACTATCTTGCTCTGTGACCTTGAAGAAATCTTTAACTTTTCTAAATCAGTTTCTTCATCTGCAAATAAGTGAATGACTGAATAAAAATGTGTTATTAAATATCTGCTAATGCCAGAGAGTCTTGTAAGCACTGGCAATACATATACAAAAGTGAGCAATCAATATCAATCACTAAACATTTATTAAGGGACCATTTTATGGCAGCCACTATGCTAAACACAAGCTAAAAAGTTGTCCCTGCTGTCAATGACCTTACATTCCAACAGGGGAAAACATCTCCCAAAGATTGGTGGCTAGGGACAGGTGTTTTGGTCTAGGAAATAACAGATGGTTAGTAAAGTCAGAAGTCTATGAATTGATTTGCTCTATCCAAGAAATCTCCTGGTGGTCTGCACAAAGGAGTTGGTTTACTAAATTGTTTAATTAAGGGGTTACAAAAAAAAATCACTTAACCCTGTTTGCCTCAGTTTCCTCATATGTAAAATGAGCTGGAGAAGAAAATGGCAAATCACTCAAGCATCTTTGCCAAGAAAACCACAAATGGGGTCATAAAGAGTCAGATTCAACTGAAAATGACTTACTGGAAAGAAAATGCATACCTGAATTTCAGCAAAGCATCTGACAATCTCTCAGGTTATTTGAAGGCTATTATTAAAAGGCAAAATGGTAGCTGTCAGTAATAACTAATAGTTGGATAATTGAATTAATCTAAAAAGATCATGACAAGAAAGAATGCATGACTGTATTCAGTAGTTCAAAAGAGAGGGAGATAACATTTAAAGCCCTGCATTGATTCAAAGAATTAATTTCCTGAAGACAAATTGGAGGGAAATGGCTTAGTTAATAGTATACGTAAAACGATAACAACACAAATTTGGTGGTTTTGGTGGATTGAGTTCTCTCTGAATCAATAGTTGGATGACTTGGTTTTCCCCAAAGTTAACATAACCAGAAATGTATAAATGTGTGTATATGTTTATACATAAATTTATAGGATTTTTTATTCTCTATCCTTCACCCAGTCTCTATTCCTCATTCCAAAGAGTTACATGGAAGCTTGACACATGGCCTACTTATCATCATATATGACTCATGATGTAATTTGCCCTATTATGCAGAAAAATCAATTAATCAGCTGCTGATCAAAAACTCAGTGGATATATAGATGGGGCAACCTGGTACTTTTACACTATTGTTTTTCCAGCTTTGAGAACATTGAGTATGTTTAAAAAGTTGAGTAGGGGAAGAGTAACTTCCTTGTCTGTCACTTAGTCCCCACTTGGGCATGAGCACATGGCCTCCCTAAGGAAGCCTATATGACTAGGATGAAATCATTGTCCAAATTTTTGGTTTCTTTTTCTTGAATTAGTGACCTTAGCGGTTTTGAAAAGTATAGAAGGTTATGTTTGGAACATCTGTAGCTACATCAAAGTAACAGAGGAATGGAGAATGACCTTTGATGAAGGGGGAAAAAAAGGACCAATTGAAAAAAGGATTCTGACTGCTTTGCCAACAGGCTTTCATCAGCAATGTTCTAATAGTGACAGAGAGAAATGAAATGGAAAAAGGGTAATCATAAGTTCTATCAGATGTCTTATATTCCAATAAGGCTTAGGTATTTCCTTCCTAGCCAATTGTACTGTTAGCCATAAATCGTTATGTATCCTTTTCAAATCCTTAGTTTGATGCACAGTGTGATTTCCTTTATGAATGTCATTGTTTTCTTTGTAGAAATAAATTCTCTGTCCTATGTCTGATTCATATTATACATTGAATATCTTATATACTTTTCTCTTTGGGGAGAGTCAGACATGAAACCATAACTCAAGTATTCATTACCATTATGAAACAGGGACAACCAGTTTGGTGTTTGTTAGCAAGTCAATAAGTATGAGCGTGGTGAAGTTAATTTGCCTAATTAGAAGTTGAGTTTCTTAGCAATAAACCCAATCTAGGACATTATGTCTAGATACAGGTACAAGGGGTGGTATAGTACCTGAATTTCTGTTCATAACTATAGCAGTATCTGTGTGATTTATACATACACAAATATAAATCATATATATATTATAAACACATGTATGTGTAGCTGAGAGGCAAAATAGCATAATGGATAAAGAGCTGGCAACCTCATGTTACTACGTAAGTACATATATGTATCTCTCTCTCTATATATATAGATATACATACATATGTGTTGTAGTTAGCTATTGTTGTTTTTGTCCATTTTTCATAAAGGGCCAATGACATCATGAGTGGTGTCTTCACTCATGCATGAATTGGATTATAATGGAGCAGAGGTGTACAAAATCATCAGCCTCACTCTCTCATCTTGAGTCCAGTGGCAGGACAAAAGTCAAGATGACTGGTCATGGCCTGGGATACAGGTAATGACCTTGGTGTCCTTCTTGTTTGACCAAGCTCTTGGCACCACACAATGCCTGCTTCTGTTGTCTTCATGGCCATTGGAACAAATTGTGTTCCTCTGCCATTCTTCCGGGGAAAGTCTTCACATGCTTGGGTTAGAACTTCTCCTAACTCACCAGCAGGTTTGAGGTTGACATCCACCTGGTTTGGTCTGTATGCCAAGATGGTTCATGATCATGATGGCTGATGTACGTGCTACAGCTTCTTGGAGCCACAGGTGAGAATTATGTGAATCAGGTGGACAGCAAAGATGAATTAGCAGCACTTAAAAGGCCATGGCAAACCATTACACCAGAGATACTAGTCTTCTTGAACACCCCAGACACTTTTTTACCTAGCTGGGTAGATAGATAGATAAATAGATAGATAGATAGATAGATAAACAGATAGACAGACACACACATATACAGTCAATTCTTATAATTTGTGGTAGTCATGTTCTATAAAGTTCTCGTGAATACTCATTTGGTGAATACTGAGCTATTACTCCTAGGGGAAATACAAGATTAGTTTGTTTCAAGGCTCTAGTCACAACATTTTCATCAATTGATCAATACGTAACCTTATTTTATGTGTTTCTGTTTAAAGAGAACTTATTTAGTTTATCATTCTTACATATAATTATTTTTATGCAAATTTCTGCTCCCTTTTTTTTTCTGCATGTGCTATATTGTCTATTCACTAACATTGAATTTCTGGCCAAAAGCATTATAACTTATGCCTGAATGAAGCTTATCTGACAAAGCTGTGTAAGACACATCACAGCCTTCTTATGCTTAGAAAACCTAGACAGAAGTTCATCACTATGGTTTTTTTTTTATCACTTTTTTTTTTGGAGGGTAGTTGGGGTTAAGTGACTTGCCCAAAGTCACATGGCTAGTAAGTGTGTCAAGTGTCTGAGGCTGGATTTGAATTCAGGTCCTACTGATTCTAGGGCCAGTGCTCTATTCACTGCACCACCTAGCTGCCCCAAGGGGTCCCTTTTAAACAACAACATTGTCCACAAAAGTAAAAACAAATGTGGCATTAAAAGGACTGTGAAAAATAATCTTCATTTATAGTATGAAAACTGAAATAAGAAGATAGAGTGATATCACCTAGGACCATGACTGTGAGGAAACCCTTTTTTTTTTTTGCCTTTCTGCACATGTAATTGCACAAATGATTGCAAAATTGTCATGAGCCTTGATTTTGGCTTTCGAATACATTTTAGTGAGTAGGCAAATTTATATGGAATTTGTGAATAATGAAGATAAACCATACACACACACACACACACACACACACACACACACACACACACACACACACATATATACAGAGAGAGAGAGAGACAGAGAGAGAGAGAGAGAGAGAAAGTCAGAGACAGAGAGAGTGCTACCTAACTGCCTATGAAGAAAATCTTTCTACCAAAGTATGTTTTTTTCTGTACTTAATAGTCTTAGAGGTTTTCCCTAAGCCACCAAGAGGTTAAATGTCTTGCCCCTTGTCACATAACAGTATGTACCAGAATCAGGTCTTGAATCCAATTCTTCCTGACTCTAAGATCAGCTCTTTATTCACTATGACCGCTTCTTTTTTAATCACCTTTTATTAATTTTTATTATTCAGGGTTCAGGGCCATTCCTCTTACAACTTCTGGTTAATAAAAACTCTGTCTTCTGTTAATATTAACCTCACCTGTCCAAAACCTGACTCTTGAAATTCTAATATTAAGAGAAGACTATTTGACTTTCCTCCATAAAAGCCAAAGGAAAGTTTGAACTCCCCAACATGATTTATTTGTTAGCTTCACTACCTATTTATATAAGGAAGTATTTTCCTAACATCAATTTTCTTGGTTATCTTAGTGGTATTTAACTTTTCCTTGTCAATCAGCCAATTGTAAGTCCTCTAAATGTAGTTTAATCTGTATCCTAATTTTGTTCACCTATAGAATCTTTGTAAGTAGCTTTGTTTCTTGGGGGATGTATGAGATTAAATTTTAACTAAGCTTGTTCAACTTTTATGACATTGAAAGATCTTGGGATTATGGATCTGACTTTTCTATTAGTTTCATGACCTTGGGGGAATGTACAATTACAATATATAAAAGAATTATTTCTCCATCACATTGATGTAATTTTGTCTAAAACAGGCTTTCTTAGAATCCTGATCTTTATTCCTATTTATTTTTTTTGTCTGATATCTGAAAGCATAAAGCATAAGCTTTAAGCATAATAATAATAAATAGTTTTCTTTTTTGCCTCTATACGTTTTGCATTGGGGTAGATATATTTTAGGAGGAGTTAACCTACATATGAATTCAAAAAGGAGATGTTTCTCCCATAATATATACTATGTACTTTATAAATATTTGTTAGATTTGTGTAGTCAAATATGAAGGGGATATTGTCATTATTCAAAACTTTATTTTTTATTCCTTTTTATTTACTTTAATAATTTTTATTTTTTTATTATTTTATTTTTATATTTTATTATATTATATAGTATTATATTTACATATTATTTTATATTTATATTTATTTATTAGTAATCGCTTTATATAAAAAAAACAGTCTTCATGTGTTATGACACTTCATCCCTTGGCTCCAGGTATTCCCTCGTTGTCCTACATACCTAGAATGCCCTCCATCCTCCACTGTAGCTACTGATCTCCCTAGCTTGCTTTAAGTCTAGACTAAAATCCCACCTTCTATAGGAAATCTTCCCTAACTTTTCTTAATTCTGGTGCCTCTCCATCTATTGAATATTTTCTATTTATCTTGTATAGAGCTTGGTTTTTATATATTTGTTCGTATTTAGTCTCTCCTCTTAAATTCTAAGCTTTTAGAAAACAGGGCCTGTCTCTTGCTGCTTTTTGTAATCCCCAGGGCTCAGCACAGTTTCTGGCACGTAGCAGGCCCTTATTAAATGTACACTTATTGACTGATAATGCTTTATTAAGGAGGGGGTCACAGTGCCTCTTTCATTAAAAAATTAAATAGTCATTAACTGTTTGTGTAGGTGTCACTAATGATTGTTAACATATCAAGGAAACTTGGGAAGTTAATTTTCTAGGTCAACAAAGACTAAAAATTAACTTACCATACTCAGTAAATCCAATTTGAACTTCCTTCAATTTATCAATAGAACTTTCGTAGGATGAAAAAGAAAGTTCAATACTAAAATCTAGCTTTTCTTTCCATGTTAATATATGCAGTGGTATCCATGATATTATCTGATGATCAATAGGACATAAATTATTTTATAAATTATGCTTTTATAAGAATATTGGCTAGAGAAGGCAATATCTTTCTTCTCCATCAAAAACAATTGTAATTTTTGACTCTTAATTGATTTCCTCTGGAAACTGAGACTGAATATAAACTATTTCTCTCAAAGAATTAATATGCAAGTTCCAATTAACATCACTTTCATTAACAAATTTTTGAGTTACCAGGATTTAGGAAGATCCAACATGTCCTGACATTGACTTATGTTTGACCCATATCTTATTAGTGTCAGAAAGGTATAAGTGAAAGAAACATATCTGCATTTAGAGCTCTTATCAGATACCTTCTGTAGGTTCAACTTCCCTCATTAACCTCTTTAGGCATTTTTTTTTTTTGGTCAAAGGGAACAGCAGTATAAATCATCCTACGTCATTTCTGGCCATGGGGACAATAGTGGCAATACTGAGGAAAACAGAAGATAAAGGCTAATATCTAACCTCAAAAAAGGTGATGAATTAAAACCTATAACCCCCACAAATGAACTTTATCTGCTTAAGAGACTATGAACAGAAGTATACTAAGATACTAAGATACTATGCACAGAAATTTGGAAGTGTTTCAGCACATGCTGACCAGGAAACTTTTTGGAGACACTGTAAAGCTATTCGCTCCCTCCTTATCATCTAAATAGCTTAGTTTCCTTCATACCTTAGATAAAATTCTTTTTTTTTAATAATAAATTTATTTTATTAAATTTTTTTGAGTTACATATTTTCTCCCCATCTTTCTCCCGCCCACCACCCCAAAACAGCCATCCCAGTGTTTCCCCCCTCCCCCAGTCTATTCTCTTCTATGTCACTTTTTGGTAGGGCAGGATGGATCTCCCAACTGCAGTGCCTGTGTATCTCAAGTTCCAGTTGGATGTAGTCAATAATAATAATAATGATAATTGTCTATATATAT
>JAQQSU010004304.1:0-14116 GCA_028627135.1 Pseudochirops cupreus
ATGGGTCAACCTTACTCTCATTGAATTTGGCTTAAGGAGGGAATACCATACACACTCAATTGGGTATCTTACCCTACATGAAAGTAGGGGGGGAGGGGATAAGAAGGGGGATGATAGAAGGGAGGGCAGATTGGGGGAGAGGGTAGTTAGAAGCACACACTTTTGAAAAGGGACAGGGTCAAAATAGAAAATAGAATAAGTGGGGGGGAGGGTGAGATAGGATGGAGAGAAATATAGTCAGTCTTTCACAATATATCCACTATGGAAATGTTTTGTGTAACTACACATGTACAACCTATATTGAATTTCGTATCTTCCCAGTAAGGGTGGGTGACAAGGGAAGAAAGGAAAGAATCTGGAATTCAAAGTTTCAAAATCAAATTTTTAATCAAAGTATTATTATTATTATTATTTTTACATGCAACTGGGAAATAAGATAGGCAGGCATTGGGGTAGGGAGATCCATCTTGCCCTACTGGAAAGTCAGAGGGTGATGGGGGAGGATATAGGAGAGAGCAGATTGGGGGAGGGGGTATTCAGCGGGATCGCTGTTTTGGGATAGGGGGTAGGGGAAAGACAGGGAGAAAATTTGTAACTCAAAATCTTGTGGAAATGAATGTTGTAAACTAAAAATAAACATAAAATTTAATTAAAAAAAAAAGATGGACAATGTCTAGGATGGCTCAGGGCCTTGAGACTGTGTTCCAAGAGGATCAGTTAGAGAAACAGGGAATGGCTAGTCTATAGAAGAGAAGGAAGAACAATGGGATCAGACATTTAGGGTTAGAAGGGACCTGAGAAGTCATCTCACATCTTCTTCTTCCTCCTCTTCCTCTTTCTTCTCCTTCTCTCTGCCTCTCTGTCTCTCTCTGTCTCTGTCTCTCTGTCTCTCCCTCTGTCTCTCTGTCTCTCTGTCTCCCTCTGTCTGTCTCTGTCTCTCTGTCTCTGTCTCTCTGTCTCTCTGTCTCTCTCTGTCTCTGTCTGTCTCTGTCTCTCTGTCTCTGTCTCTCTGTCTCTCTCTCTCTGTCTCTCTCTCTCTGTCTATCTGTCTCTCTCTCTGTCTCTGTCTCTCTGTCTGTCTGTCTGTCTGTGTGTGTGTGTCTCTGTGTCTCTCCTCTCTGTTCTCAGTAATCATTGAATATCCTCATATTCTCAGTAGTCCATCCTTAGCCCAAAGCCAAACCATCTGCTCTTTTAAAGCACTCTCCTTTTCCTTATCACCTTGGAGAGTGATGCTTATCTGCGAACTGGGGAAACCCATAGTCAGGATGATCCACCTCAGAGTAAGTCAGACTTAGGGGACATCCTCCCATCCCCCTTAAAGTCCTGAAGAACAGACTAATCTCACTTTCAGAAGACTGGCTTTCCTCTCCTGACTGAGCAGGACTGAGCTGCCAGACAAGCCCAGTGAGAGCAGTGAGTACAGTGAATGAGCCCATCATGAACGTCTCATCTTCATGCCTTTCCTGTGAGTCAAGTCTCCAATGCAGCACATTCCGTTTCCCTAGTAACTTATTACATCTCAAGTGTGGCTTACAGGGAAGAAAATGAAGTCATCCTCTTTTGGATAGAACAGAAGCCTCAGGCCTCTTAATTCATGGAAATCTATTAAAACAAAACAGTGCATGGCTCTTGCCAGAGGCCTGCTAAAAAATTACCACAAAAGAATAAAGTTATGAGGCGGATCCCAAAGCCCAGTTCTTGACTTGGGACTTGACTTTAATTCAAGGACATCTTAACCTGAAGAGCATCTGTTTTTCAGTGAGGGAAGAGAAGCCAACATTTCATGAGACAAGGTACACACACACACACACACACACACACACACACACACACACACACACATTCTCAATGGCCAACCACTTGAGCAGATGAAAGAGCCAACGTTTACACTGAGGAGGTGACTGAGGCTTGGTGGTGACCATCCTGGAGAGATCCCCACTTGGTGGGGCCCTCACACTGCCCTGGTAATGATGGCTGGTCTGATCCATCTATCACTTCTCCAGCCCTTCCTTTATCCCAGGGTGGAGTTTGTGGTTGGCAGTTTTATCAGCCTGGGGAAGGATGAGGAGCCTGGGCTGGTGGGACCTGGAATCATCTTAATGGACTGATAGAGGTGGTAAGATTGGCAGTGGCAATCAGCCACTCAACAAGCATTTACTGAGCATTTGCCATGTGCCAGCCAGGGGCACCAAACACAAAAGCAACAGAGAAATAGACTCCCAAGCCAGAGCTCATCCCCGGGTCCAGCTGCCCCTGGGAGAAGCAATGCTTGCCTGCCGCACCCTGAACTTTCTTGCCCAGGGGCACAAAGAACTTGGAAGAAGAGATGGGAAGCACCTTGTTTTGAGGTTCTGGGTTTCCACAGCCTATCAAGGCCAGTTAATTGAGTAACCCATCTGTTTGTTTTCGGAAAACGAAACTGAATCCCAAAGAATGGAAGCAAGTTGTTCACTGTCGCATAGTTAGTAAAGGGTCAGGCTAGGGTTTTAGTTCAATAGTTCAATCAACAAGCATTTATTATGCGCCTACTGTAACTTTTGAAGTCGGTGGGGATAAAGAAGCAACAACGATGTATTAATCACCTACTATTTGCCTGGCTTTGTGGCAGGTGCTGGAGACGCAGAGAAGACAAAAGTCCCGCCCTGGCTCCCCAGGAGTTCCAAGTCATCTGCCACTGGATAAACGGTCAAAGGACATGGATATGGATCTCACACTCCAACAAGGAGGAGCGCAGAGACGTCCAAACAATGCTCGTACAGAAGGCACCATCACTGAGCTCAGGAAAGGCTCCCGACACAGGGAACAACTTAATTGAGCCTCGAAGGGAGCCAGGAAAGCCTGGAGCCCAAGGCGGGGAGGGAGAGAGTCCCAGGCATGGAGGGGAGCTAGTGAAAATGTGCCGGAACCTTGAGCAGGCTTGTGTCGCTGGCTCCCAGAGCACATGCAGGGAAGTAAAGCATGAGGAAGCGGTGGGGAGGCAGGTTATGAAGAGCTTTAAAAACCCAAGAGAATTTTATATTTTATCCTGGAGGTAACAGGGAGCCGCTGAAGTGGGGATTGGGGCGGGCGAGAGCAACATGATGAAATTCAGAAAGATCACTTTGACAGCTGAGTGGAAGAGGATAGACGGGGTGGGAGAAACTTGAGGCAGGCATACACCCACTATTGCCTAGCCCAGTTGTGAAGTGAGGAGGGTCTGCATCAAGGTCAGGGCAGCATCTGAGGAGACAGGGGCATGTGTCTGAGAGGTGTTGTGAACATGGAAGGACCGGACTTGACCATTGATTGGATATGGAAGATGAGAAGAGAGTATGAGGGTCTCCAGGAGGCACTCAGGGTGTGAGCCTAGGTAAGGAGGAGGATGGTGCCCTAGACAGTAATAAGGAATTCAGGAAGAGAGGGGCGTTTGAAGAGGAGGACAGAAGCTTACAGTCGGGTAGATTCCTCTGGCTCTAAATTCACTGCTTTTCCCAATGCACTTCATGGTTGGCACTGCAAAAGGCTGAGTGTTCACTGGGGCTAATAAAGAGCTTCAAGTTTCAGGAACAGAACAGACCCGGTGGCCTTGAGTTCTCTTCCAGCTGGAAGATTCCATGAGTCTATTCTTATTTTTCATCAACAGGTCTCTAATGTTAATGGAATTTAAGATCTTCCCCCACCCATGAATAGGCCTCACCTGGAGCCCATCAAGGGAAGCCCTTTAGGGGAGGCTTGCTGGTAGGAAGGCTTTTACGCCTTTTGCTAATTTCCAATTGGGCATGAGTCAGGAGGCTTGTGATGCCTTCTGGCTCTGAGAAGTGAATAAATACTCTGAGTTGGTGTTTTGCTTTGGGGGCTGCTTATGAGAAGGTTCTTGTGATTCCCCTGGTCAAGATTCTGAGTGGCCATATGTTCACAGCTCCCCAACTGCTCAGATGTAAAGGCTTTCTCGATCCGGGGATGTATGTAAAGTGTACAGTTGATTCAGGCAGGCAGAGTCCTGTCTGTAGGTCTTTATTTCTTTTTTTTAATAGTGCAAATGATTGATTGGTTGATTTTTAGTTTTCAACATTAGTTTCCACAAAATTTTGAGTTACAATTTTTTCCTCCCCCTCTTTCTCCTACCCCTCACCCCAAAATAGCAAGCCTACTGAATACCCCTTCCCCCAATCTGTTCTCTCTTATATCCTCCTCCATTACCCCCACCAACTTTCTAGTAGAGCAAGATGGCTTTCTATACCCCAGTGCCTGTATATCTTATTTCCCAGTTGCATATAAAAAACAATTTCTTTTAAACATTTGCTTTTAAAATTTTGAGCCTTGGTTTTTTTTCCCTTCTTCCCTCCTCGCCCACCCCCACTGAGAAGATAACTAATTCAATATAGGTTGTTCATATGTAGTTACCCAAATCATTTCCATAATTGTTATATTGTGAAAGACCAACTATTCTTTCCTCCATCCTATCCTACCCCCCACTTATTCTATTTTCTCCTTTGACCCTATCCCTTTTCAAAAATGCTTGCTTCTAACTACCCTATCCCCCAATCTGCCCTCTCTTGTATAGTCCCCTCTCTTATCCCCTACTTCCCTATTTTCCTGTAGGGTAAGATACCCAATTGAGTGTGTGTGTGTGTGTGTGTGTGTGTGTGTGTGTGTGTGTGTTATGCCCTCCTTAAGCCAAATTCTATGAGAATAAGATTTCCCATTCCCTTTCACCTTCCTGCTCTTCCCTTCCACTGTAACAGTTTTCTCTTGCCTCTTTTATATGAAATAATTTACCCTAATCTATCACTCCCTTCCTCCTTCTCCCAATGAATTCCTCTCTCACTTCTTAAACTTTATTTTTTAGATATCATCCCTTCATATTCAACTCATCCTGTGCTCTCTGTCTGTATATACATGAACATACATATGCCCACACTCACATATATATTTATATATACATTCACCCTCCTATACACACATATATATGTATGTATACATATATACATATATATTCCTTTCAACTATCATACTGAGAAAAGTCTCATGAGTTACAGTGATCATTTTTCCATGGAGGAATGTAAATAGTTCAACTTTAATAAGTTCTTTATGATTTCTTTTTCCTGTTTACCTTCTCATGCTTCTCTTGCTTCTTGTATTTGAAAGTCAAATTTTCTGTTTAGCTCTGGGTTTTTTTTGGCAAGAATGCTTGAAAATTCTCTATTTCATTGAATGACCATATTTTCCCCTGTAGCAGTTTTGCTGGGTAGGTGATTCTTGGTTTTAATCCTAGCTCCCTTGATCTCCAGAATATTATATTCCAGGACCTTCAATCCCTTAATGTAGAAGCTGCTAGATCTTGTGTTATCCTGATTGTGTTTCTACAATACTCAATTCTTCCTGACTGCTTGAAGAATTTTCTCCTTGACCCAGGAACTCTGGAATTTAGCTATAATATTCCTGGGGGTTTTCTTTTTGGGATCTTTTTCAAGAAGTGATCAGTGAATTCTTTCAATTTCTATTTTGCCCTCTGGTTCCAGAATATCAGGGCAATTTTGCTTGAGAATTTCTTGAAAGATGGTGTCTAGGCTCTTTTGTTGATCATGGCTTTCAGATAGTCCAATAATTTTTAAATGATCTCTCCTGGATCTATTTTCCAGGTCAATGGTTTTTTCCAATGAGATATTTCACATTGCCTTCTGTGTTCGTTTGTTTGGATTTGTTTTATACTATCTTGATTTCTCATAAAGTCATTAGCTTCCATTTGCTCCAATCTAATTTTGAAGGAGCTATTCTCTTTAGTGAATTTTTGAAATTCCTTTTCCATCTGGCAAATTCAGCTTTTTAAGGTATTCTTCTCCTCATTGGCTTTTTGGGCCTCTTTTGCCATTTGAGTTAGTCCATTTTTTAAGGTGTTATTTTCTTCAGTGTATTTTTGGGTCTCCTTTAGCAAGCTGTTGACTAACTTTTCATGATTTTCTTGTATCATTCTCATTTCTCTTCCCAATTTTTCCTCTACTTCTTAGATTTTCAAAATCCTTCTTGAGCTCCTCCATGGCCTGTGCACAATTCATATATTTCTTAGAGTCTTTTGATGTACAAGTTCTGACTTTGTTGTCTTCCTCCCATTCCATGTCTTGATCCTTTTTGTACCCAAAAAGGGATTTTATGGTCTGTTTGTGCTTCCTGTGCTTGCTCATATTGCCAGCCAATTACTTGATTTTTGAGCTCTTTGCCATGGCAGAACTCTGCTTCCAGAATGAAGAGAGCTTTGTCCCAAATCACTGGAGTTTTCATAGCTGCTGGAGCTATTAGGAGGGCACCCTCTCTACAGCCCCCAGAAGCTCTGGCTGTCTGGTCACATACCCCAGGACTGCCACCCAAAACCATGATCTAGATCCAAGTAGGTCAAAGCAAGAGTGATTACCCTCTGAATGGTTGCTTGGTCCCCCTACAACCTGCAGGCCGGGAGCTCCTGTGGCAGCCATGCTGCACAGCTGCCACATATCTGCCACTTCTCTCATCAGGGGCAGGAGCCCGACTTCAATCTTCTATCCATGCCTGTTCCAACAAAGTTCCACACTGACCTTTTGCTTGGGCATTTATGGGTTGAGAAGTCTGGAAGCTGCCACAGCTGCTGGTTATTCACTGTCCTGAAGTCTGCTCTGACTGGGGCCCCTCTGGGGCTGGAACCACGCAGATCCTGCAGGACTGCACTCAGTTGCCTGTGCGCTTTCATAGACCTTTTCTGTTGGCCTGCCAGGCTGTCTCCAGCAGGAGATTTGTTTCTTCCTGTCACTTTGTGGGTTCTGTAGTTTTAGAATTTTTTTAGAGTCATTGTTTGGAGCCGGAGCCAACACCAAGTTTGTGCTTCTACTCCACCATCTTGGCTCCACTCTGTTGGTCTTTATTTCTCTGCTTGTATTTTCTCTGTTCATATTTTCTCTGAAGTTCATGGTTCTGACTTTGCTCCTGAACCAGTAAATGTAATTTAAAAAGACCATTGACCCCCTGAACAGCTATCTTTCCTAGTAAAGCAGACCTAAGAGCCTGCGCCAACAGCCATCCTGGGCGTGCTAGTGTGGTTGCTGCTACAAGGTCTCAACAGGTAATTCAAATGCATTAGAAACAAGTTAATGGAGAAGACACATTCCTGGCTTCCTCATGGCTGAATGAAATCTCCTGGTAGGCAACAGCTGTTTCCTTTTCATCTTTATATACCTGGACTGTGCCCAGCACAGAGCCTGGCAGGGAATGGGCAGGACTGCCTTCTTTGACTGGATTGAAAATGAAGACCTCAAAGGAGTGACTTCTGACATTCTGCTTGGGGATACTCCAGGAATCATACAGCTACCTCAAGGAGCTTCCTGAGCTCTCCAAAATAAATCCTTAAATGTATGTATCCAGAATTTTTGGGAGCAAAGAATGCCAGAGGTAGAAGGAAGGCTTTGGGGGAGTTCAGAGCCCCAGCCTCCAGGCTGCCATACCAGTTGAGTTTCAATTTGATTCTCCTCAGTGACCTTCAACCCCTCCTGATATTGGTTGGACTCAAAGCCCTTCACTCTCCTGGTTGCTCTTCTCTGGATGATTTCATGAAGATGAAATGACCCCCAGAACTGAACACCAGTTTTCTGACAAGGTTGGATCAGGAAAAGAATGATAACATCATGGCCCTAGTTCTGAGGGCTGGGCTTTGGTTACTGAAGCTAGACTTTGAATCAGAGGAGGGAACCTTGACTCCTGAAACTCGCCTCTCTGCTTACCTGCTCAGTGATCCTGAGTAAGTTACTGTAGTCTTTGATTCTCTGTTTGCTCATTTGTAAAATGGGCAGAGTCACAAACTCCCTGGAGCCTTCCAACCTCTTGGCCCTGGAATCCTGCCCCCATAGGACTGATTGTGGGATGTTGGTATAAAAGCAGTGTCCTGGTCTCAGAGAAGGCATTTGTTGAGGGCCCAGGGTTTTCCCAACACTTTTAGGGCCAGCGTCATCAGCCTCATTTGTGCTCTTCTCCCCAGGACCATGGACAGAGTCTTCAAGGGTGGTGCTCAAATAATGTTTGAAACTGACACACACCCCAAAGCCCACCCCCATGAATCCTACTCACTTTGTCCAATATTGGCCTAGTTTCTAGGCTGCCGAATCAAATTCCTAAGATATCACTTGTAGACTGGCTTTCTACTTCCACATCAACCTGTCTTGAGAAAGAGTATCTCCCCCAGAGCTCTGTCTGCATCCCCAGAGCCCAGCTTCTTAGGGGGGAATCTGAACCAATTCCTCTCAGCTTTGAGCCTGAATTGGGATTCTGATGTCTTGGACAAAAGCAACAGGAGGAGTTCCCACCTCTTCTGGGCTACTAATGGGTGACTGGAACTCCTCTCAAGCATTTAGTGGAGTACATTCTGCTTGTAACCCAATACTCAAAGCCATAATGAAGGCTGGCTGTGAGGCTTGACCCTAGAGCATCAAAATTAACAAGGTCCCAAATAGTAAAATAATGTGAAAGATTTGACAATTTTCCAATGTATTACATTTACATTTTGATAGCTCTCTCACTCCTTCAACCAGTGGTATGCTGGTAAACATTTAACAACCAGCTTGGAGTGGTGATAGGTGTATCTGTGACATACGTTTAAGTTTAATCTGTATTTTAAGCATTTTCTTCATCATTTCCCTAAGTCCAGACCAACAATAAAACAATCAAGTCCTGCTTTGTAGTGTTTGCCCATTGAATGCTCACATTGAACATTTAATAATGGGCTGCCTTCAGCGGCATGGAAACTAGCTAACAAGAATAATTAGGTAAACCAGGAAGCTGCCAGTCGTCATGCTTCCCCATGACCACCACTTTCATGGTGGCACACCAGTCGAGAAGCAGCCTGACCCTACCCTGAAAGTTCTGTCCTTCCCCCATGATGGGATGCTCAGCTCTCTCCTCCAATCAGGCAGGCCCATACTGGGATTGATTTGTGGGCATATTATTGCTGCCAACATTGCTGGTTCTGCCTGGTATTCCTTGTGGTATGCAGATGACCCTGGGCATCCAAAGGTTGTGCCAGCAGAGAGGGGGTGTGTTCTGACAAGTCCAGTTGGACACAATTGAAACAACTGACCAACAAGTATAAATGCAAGCCAGGATGAGCTGACTCCAGCACACCACTCTGTGAGTGTGTGTTATAATTTCTCATGTTACTCGTTTCTCTATAAGTGAGATATTTCTCTATTTCTATCTCTTTTTTTAAAAAGCTGGGGAGGCATCAAGCACAGGTCTGTGGATGGACCTCATGGATGTGGCCCAAGGACCAGACTCCCTGAGTTCTGAGAAGGGACTTTTCCAAGGTCACACAAGTAGTAAATATCACAAGGATTCAGACCCAGGTCTCCTAACTTTAAACCCGAACGTTCTTTCTAGCTTATCATTCTGTCTCTCCAATTCTAGCTTTCACTGAACATTCATAACTCTATGTCCACAATGAACTATAGGGAGCCAGAGACCACCAGGTATAGAAGCATGAGATGAGAGTGGGAGGGGATGAACTGTCTTCTGTTGAGTATACAGTTCTGACCAGCAGGCTGGAAAACCCACCAACCCCTCTTTTACCTGGAAAGGAGACATTTTCAAAAGATGAACTCTCTCTGGGCTGAACGGGTTAACTTTGATCCTTAAAGACATCAGTGTAGATTTATTCTTCCTAATGGTGCTAATGGATGGAAGAAAATGATAACCCGAACCGGATGGCTACTTTCAGAGTGCTGTTTCCCAAAGGGACCATTAAGTTTGATGGGCACGTGCCCATTAGTGCCCTCAGTGGCACATTAGATGCCTCTTCAGGGAGCCCATGGGCTGATGAATGTAGCAGCATCAGCTGGCAAATATTCAGCCCTTTGATGGAAAGGACACAGAGAAGTTCCATTTTCCCAAGGAGAGCGAGGGGCAGCAGCCCCTTAAAAGTTGTGCGTAAATCAAGTGCTTCAGAAATACCTCTGGAGGATAAATGATGAGAAGTAGCCAGACTCAGAATTGCAGCAATTCAGCTTGGTCCCAGAGAGGAGATGATAAAACACAGCCTCCTCCTCTTAGTAGACAAGTGGGGGCCACAGCAGCAGAATGCTGCATACACAGTCAGATCTGGCCACTGGGGTAGTTTGAGTTTGGTGTTTTTCTTTATCGTGTGTGAGAGGTTTCACTGTGTGGGGAAAGGGGGGAGAACAGGGGGTAGTGTATTTTTTTAATACATCAATTAATTTTAAAATTCCCCAGAGGGGAATGAGGAGTTCCTTTTTGTTTTGTGAAGTGTGGGAGAAAGAACACTGGTATGTGGCCAGAAGAAATGAGCTGTATCCCCAGCCCTGCCACTGACTACCTGGGTGGCTTGGGACAAATCTTGTAGTGAGAGTTTCCTCATTTGTGAAACTGGGGTAGCAACACTTGCCCTGGTCACCTCATATAACTGACTTGAGGGCTGAATGAAGAGAACTTGAGAAAAGAGTTATGTATGTGCAAGCTTTCCATCTATTTTCTAAGTTAACTTCTTAAAGTGAATTACACGAGTCCTGTGAAGCTCTTTTAAAAGAGATTTTAAAGGCCCAGAGGTAGTGTCTGTGGAATAGTGCAGTGCCTGGCCTATAGTAGCCATTTCATTGATGTTGGCTGACTCACTGACTGATTGATTGATTGATTGGAATGCCTTCCTGACTGCCGGGACAGGAGAGATTAGATAAAATGTCCAGGGACCAGCTAACATAGAGCTTGGAGATCTGATAGTAGAGGCATAGGGTGGGAATTCAGCCATCAGACCATCTGGATTTCCTCACATAAGAATGCTTCATTCATGTCCATGCTTCCTCACCTCCCCTTCTGTCCACTTTTCTTCCCATTCGGAGGCACAGTTCTGGTTTGAGCTCCCATCTCACCAAGCCTCTGTGACCTTGATAAGGAGAGCTTGGCCTTCTTGTCTCATGATCTCTGTTTATTCCAGGTACACAAAGAATTCGGTTACAGCAGCAGCCCTGTGATAGAGGGTATTGTTTTCATTTCACAGATGAAGAAACTGAGGCCCCCTCAGACTAAGAGACTTGCCCAAGGTCACATAATTTATGAGCTGGTGAGGTTAGACTTGAATCTGTCTTAATTCTTCATTTTTCACCCTGTCTGCTTCAGTGAATGAATGATTTTATGAATGGAGGGATGGATAAAGAGTACAATCATTTTCCCATTTTACCACCTCTCTGTGCAGCCTGGTACATCCCAGATCTCTTAAATCCCTCCCCCCACCTCCACCACAAACACAAAGGGTCACAGTTTTGTGGATCCAAATGGTGTTAGAGGTTTCCAGGGATTTAATTAAATCGTCTCCACTGGCAGTGCCTGGTCTGGGCAAAACTGTCAAGTCCCAGCCATTTATCTTGCTACAGTCTCCTGTTCTCTACCTTCTCCCTATGGCCCCGATGTCCTAATACTCTGTCTCCCCGCCTCATCTCCTTAACAAAGCCCACCCTGGAAGCCAGATTCCATCCACCCAAGGAGAGACCAAAGTGGCAGATAAGGTTCAAATGTTACCTTGTCCCCAGGGCATTTGCCTTTTGACTGGAGACAAAGAACTAGCTTGTCTTTAGTCCAAGGGATGATGCTTTAATTGTGGAATTCTAGGCCTAAGGACCTGGACATTTGAGGGGGGTGGTAAGACGGACCTTTCCTGAGAGCAAACGCCATCAGTCCCATGTCGTCTGCCTATGGTAAGGCGAGCCTTGACATCCTCTGGAAGATTTCCAACATGTATTTCCATGCTGCTGGAAAACCTCATTGATTCAGGCACCACTAATTAGGAATTTGTGATCATTCAAAAAGAATTTTGAAAAAAATTAGAAATGCAAACCAGAGTGCTGGGGCTGGGGCACTGTCCCACTGATTTGAGAGAACAAGTCCATTTCAAATAACTGAGGTTTCTTGCTTCCTAATGAGTTTCCATGCTGATTACAAGGGACTCTTCTCTGGGTTAGGCAGACCCCATGCCTCTCTGGGTCACCTTTTCCTGCTTGAAACAATTGGGGGGAGGCTCAGATTACATCTCTCAGGTCCCTTCCAAAGCTGACATTCCAGGACTTAAAGTAGGTCCCTGAGGCTGGGTTTGTCTTCACCAAGTTAAATGTGACAGTGATTCATTTGCTTTTCTGACATTTCCTTAATTTATATGAGCTTTCCCCACTAAAGCATCTCAACTCCCTGGTTGTGAGCCTTCAGCTTTTTAAAGTTAAATGTGTTTTTAACGCTGGGAGTGGAGTGAAGATGAGAAGGAAAAGTCTTCCACACAGAGTCCATTTCCCAGCCCCCAAGGGCCCTCCTGACCCCAGCTAGCCGGCCATCTCACCAGGGCTCCAATCATGGTAATCTGCACCAAAGCTTAGGCAAGGCACAGGGCAGCCTGTCCCCACTCATGGGACACCTCTGAGAGCCTGCCCTTCAGATTGGCCCCTAACCTTAGCTTCCTGCACAGAGGGCCACATTTTATTATTCCTACTCTCAAGAGGACTGGAGTTTTTATTATACATCCAGAATAATAACCAGCACACCAGGTGGGAGCATGAAATATCTTCTCAGATTTAAGAGGGGCAGATGTAAGTATGATAAGTGTGTTTGAAGTTTCCCAAGATAGCGGGAATGCATTGACAGCAGGCAAGGCATCCAGATGGAGCAAAAACTTCAGAGTTCTCCAGGCACTTCCCAATATCTTGAGGTTCTGACATGATATAGACCCAGCTCCCATGAGGAGGCTTGATTGAAGAATTGGAGGAAGTTAAGCCTGGAGAAGAGAAGTGCTAAGGGAAACAGGATGGTGGTCCTCAGGTATTTTAAGACCTGAACTTGGAAAGGGGATTAAATGTGCTATTGGACTGCCTAGGTCATTGCAAAGAGGCACACTTAGATTTGAACAAAGGAAGAACCACCTAAAGATTAGAAAGGTAGGATTGGGGTGGGGGGAACCCAAGATGGCAGTGTAGAAGCAGGAAAACTCCACAGCTCCCCTCATAACCACCTCAAATACCTATAAAATATGACTCTCAACAAATTTTAGAGCTCCAGACTTCACAAAAGTACAGAGAAACAAAGCTTCCACTGAAGGCAGCCCGGCAGGTGGGACAGGAAGGGCTCATTGCAGCATGCTGGGAGCCAAAACTAGCCCAGTCTGAAACTGCGGCTTAGCCCCAGCACAGTCAGGACAAGCTGTAGCTGGAGCTTTCAGGAGAGCGGCTCACTGGCAGCTGTGGCAATTTCCAGAATTATTAACTACTAAATGAAAGGTTAGTGGAACTCAGCTAAATCTGGGGGAGAAAAGCAGGTCTGGCAGAACTGCCTCCAGGGCAAAAAAGCAGCAGAAGAGGGTCCTGCAGCCTCCTCCACATGGCTGCTTTGGAAGCTCCCAGCCTGAAGATTGCAGGGGGGCCAAGTGATCATTCAGAGGCTAAGTGATCTTGCCTTGAACTGCCTGGATCAGGATTGTGGTCTTGGGTGGTGGTCCTGGGGTGAGCCAAAGCTGGTGGGGGCTGTAGAGACCACAGCCTTCTAATAGTTCCGGCAGCTGTGAAAACCCCAGCAATTTGGGACAAAGCTCTCCCCTCTGGAAGCAGAGTTCTACTGAACCCAAAAGCCAAGTAATTGGCTGGCAACATGAGCAGGCTAAGGAAGCAAAGTAAAAACAGCAATCCAACTTTAAATTCCTATTTTGGAGACAAAAAGGATCAAAGCATGGAACAGGAGGAAGACCACACAGTCAGAACTCCTGCACCAAAAGCTTCCAAGAAAAATGTAAGCTGGTTACAGGCCATAGAGGAGCTTAAGAAAGATTTTGAAAACCAAATAAGAGAAGTGGAGGAAAAATTGGGAAGATAAATGAGAATGATGCAAGAAAATCATGAAAAGAGAGTCAACAACCTGACTGAAGAAAATAACACCTTAAAAAATAGATTAACTCGGATGGCAAAAGAGGCCCAAAAAGCCAATGAGGAGAAAAATTCCTTAAAAAGTCGAATTTGCCAGATGGAAAAAGAATCTCAAAAGCTTTCTGAAGAGAATAATTCCTTCAGAATTAGAGTGGAGCAAAGGGAAGCAAATGACTTTATGAGAAATCAAGATACTATTAAACAGATCCAAACAA
>JAQQSU010004305.1:0-14116 GCA_028627135.1 Pseudochirops cupreus
TCTCTCTCTCTCTCTCTCTCTCTCTCTCTCTCTCTCTTCCTCTCTCTCTCTCTTCCTCTCTCTCTCTCTCTCTTCCTCTCTCTCTTTTTCTGTCTCATACACACACACACACAAACCAATACACATTACACAGTAAGTGGGAATAGGAAGAGAGAAGATGAACAAAGCAGACGTCCTGTTTTTCTTTTCCATTAGAAACTATTGTCATTGTTGTTTAGTTTTTAGTCACATCTGATTCTTTGTGATTCCTTTTGCTTTGTTGTTTTTTTGGGTTTTTTTTGCAAAGATATTGGAGTGTTTTGCCGTTTCCTTCTCCAGGCCATTTTACAGATGAGGAAACGGAGGCAAACAGAATTCAGTGACTTGCCCAGGGTCAGACAGCTAGTAAGTCTCCAAGGCCATATTTGAACTAAGGTCTTCCTGATTCCAAGCCTAGCACTCTATGCACTGCACCACCTAGCTGTCCTATAGAATGAAATTAAATACCTCTAAAGAAACCCTGCATTCTCATTCCCCACAGTGGCAGACTTTAGCTTTTCTATAATTAAAGGACCCAGGTCACATCCTATTTCTGCCATTTACTATTTGTGTAACCTTGAACAGGCACCTTAAACTCTCTAGGCTTCAGTTTCCTTGTCTGTAAAATTAAGGTATTTGACTAGAGGATCTCTAAGGTCTTTTACCTCTAATTCTCTTTCAGCAGTCCATGTAAACAGTTTTCAAACACAAAAACACAAGGAAATTTCATAAAAGAATCATACAAATCAGTAATGCATAATGTAGTATTTTTATTTTAGACCCACTCAGTTTGTATTTAGGCAGAGGAAGGCCCTTGGTATACTGGATTGATCCTTTGTGGTGAATTTATAAGAGGACAAGCAAGAAAACTGAACAACACAAGAAACCACCAATGAGTCATAATACGCCTTGTTATAGGGAAACATCCAAATTGACAAGGTCATAGATTCATTTCTTGAGTAAGCTTGCAAATGAGAAGGCTTAAGGTTCTACTCAGAGCATCCAAGGTCCAATGTATATGGGAGCAGACACAATGGAAAATAAGATGTATGGGATACATACAGTGAGGTCTCAGTTACCCAGAGGAAGATTGCCCATTCTTAGGGAGTAAGGATCTTCATTCCACAGCAGGAGGAGGAAGAAGGTCCTTAATGATAATATATAAGGCTGTCCTTCGACCAGACACATCCCAATTATGTCATTCACCATTTCCTCCTCTTAGTTGATGGTAAGAGGCATCTGGGTCTTTCCCCATTTCCCTATCAGGACAGCTCAAATGATGTAGGGGAGGAACACAGATTTGGTAGAGATGGGAAGCACTCCTGGTTCCCTGCTTTCTTCAAATGTCCCAGGTGAGGACTGTAGCCAAGAGCCAATAAATGTCCTAAGTCTGTATTTAACTACACTTAGAATGTAAGCCCTTTGAGGACAAAAATGATTTCCTTTTTTTTTCTTCTCTCTGCCCCCAGGAATCTAACACCATGACAATTGAATGGTGCTTAATGAAGGAGTGCTGATTCGCCAAGTGGCTGAATAGTTTTCAATAAGTTGGTACAGATATATAGTAAGAATGTTGATTAGAAGATACTTAACCAAGGTTACAAAGGTCAAAGGAGTAGACAGCCACAATGCTTTGCAGTATTCTGTTGCCAAATGTTTTGTGACTTTATTATCTCCCTATTTGCAGTTTTGTATTGAAATCAATCAAACCAAAACTGCAAAGGACTCTAATGTTTCCTAAGGGTCAGGGGTCTCACTGCCAACCCACATCAGATAAGCAAAAGACCTTTCCTATACATAAACAGTGTATTAAACCTAACACCCAGCACAATTCCATGATAATGATGATAAGTATGAGGTTGAAGGGCAGCTTTTGATTGATTATGGTTCTTTCCAAGACACAGGTCAAGACCCTTCTGGGTTAAATCCCAATTTTCATCCTTCCTAGCTATACAAATATGGACAAAAATTACTTTAATTCTGAGTCTTAGGTTTTTCAGGTCCAAAGAGATCAAGTGATTCATCCAAGGTTTCACAGGGAGTAAGTTCCAAATCTAGAATTTAAACCAAGTTTTCCAGTTCCACATACATCACTTTTCCAATATACTATTTTTATTGCAAGTCTAGTCTTCGCTCTAAGTCACAATTGTCTGTAAGACCCTCCCATACCCATATTGCAATCTTCCTTCCATATGTTCTCAATGAACTGAATGTGTCCTCACTCTTCCCCTCATTTAACACCTTTCTTTATCTCTTTCAAACATTTTTCAAAGGCTACTGACTGACCTAAATGCTACTATAGAATCATTGGCTTAGAATATGAACCTTAGAACCCTTCTAGTTCAAAAATCTTCATCACACAGATGAGGGAATTGAGGCCCAGAGAGGATGTTATCTGTCCCAAGCCGCACAGATATTAATGGCAAAACTGTCTTTTGAACCCAGATATTTGGACTCAAATCTCAGTGCTCTTTCCACCACACCAAACTTTCTGCCCTTCTTTTGACTCTTCCTACCATTCCTGTTTCCCCTCAATCCTATTCTCTATCCAAACACCTATGAAAAATGAATATTTCTTGTATGTAAGAACTAATTATTGAATCAAGACCAAAGTTTTTCCTCTTTTCTACTCCCTCATCCAGAAACCAACCAAAGTGGGAAATCTCTCTTAAAGATTTGCCCAGACGAAGATCTAATCAAACAGTAGAGGAAATTCTAAGTTTGGCCTAAAAGGTGTATTCCTGCTCATTGTGTTTGTTCAGAAATGTCTAGGGAGGTTTGGAGTCTCCCTTTTGTCAAGACAGAAACTATGGAAATTGTCTCTTTGACCAAGATTTGGGTGACCCAAGTCACTACCCAAAGACCCTCATTTTAATATAATCTACCTCTTATTGTGGTAACCAATCAGAATTGATTGCTACTCCTTGGGAATACCTACTCTTTGAATGGCACATACACTGTGAGTCCACCACCATGAGGGGTCTTTGGTCTGAGAGAGAGAGTCAAATGATCATCCTTTTATTAATAAATGTGCAGACCTTATTAACTAAATTATTAAATTACCCAGAAGCTATGTTTCTCAAACTCTTTTTATCAAAACATACCCCTTTCCTCTACTCTGATCATGGTAGGGAAGACTGGTCAGTGAGAAAACTTTTTCAGGAGCAGATGTGCCCTAAGGGTACTATTTAGAATTTTTCATTTCAATTGGTGAAATATATGTATGTGTGTGTGTGTGTATACATAGATATACACGCAAGTGGGTATATATGTATACATAGACGTGTGTGTATATATATTTATATGTGTGTATATGTATATATGGGTGTGTGTACACAAATTTGAGATTCTTCCTTTAAATGGGATTTGGAAGATACATGAGGATTGTCAGCCAAGACTCTTCAAGTCCTGAAAATGAACCACACCACTTCCATCTAAGTACTTAAAAAAAAAGGTACAGTTTTAATAATAACCTCACTATCAAGTGTTCTCTCTAGTACAGAATTGAATTACCACGGTTCAATTCGGGACCTAGGGACTAAATTTAATATGAACTCTACTGCCCTTATATGAAATATTAAATTAATTTATATTATCAATTGGAATATGGCATTGTCTTATTCACTGTGAATTGCCCTGATGGAAAATATTTGCTGTTTTTCCCTCTTCAGATTCTCTTGCGTCAATAGCCTATGGGAGAAACTGTCTGATTCAGTTATAGAGAAAAAAACATTGTTTTTATTCTTTGTCTATTGTTTTTCAGGGGGACAAGAAAAACACTCTCGCCACTCTCAAATTGTTTCTAAGAAAAGATAAAAGTAGCATTTCTCTACACATCTTCTAGACTATAGCAATGGCCATCAATGTAAGAAGTGAAAATACTAGATAATATAAATGGAAAGATGTGTACTATTCCAGGAAGAAAAAGCAAGGAGGCTAAGCAAAATAATGTACACTGTAAAATAAGTGGGATGGAACCTTTGTCCTACAGGGGCTGGAGAGGGCAAGAGTCCAGAGTGGCCTATGAGAACATTCAGGTATTCTGGGGGGAAAAAAAAGGAAGTGAGGAGTAAAAACTGGATTGGGAGGAAAGAGAATAGAGTTCTCTTCCCAGGTCTGCCTCAAACCAGCTGTGTACCCCTCGACAAATCATAGTGGATGTCACTAGCGACGGGATTTATTTGACCACATGATCTCTGAGAATCCCTTCCAGCTCTCAACTTCAATGCCATAAGAATGTGAGTTCTTTAAGGATGAGAAGTGTTTTTCTTTCTTTCTTTCTCTTTTTCTTTCTTTCTTTCTTTCTTTCTTTCTTTCTTTCTTTCTTTCTCTCTTTCTTTCTTCTTTTCCTTCTTTTTCCCTTCCTTCCTTCTTTCCTTCCTTCCTTCCTTCCTTCCTTCCTTCTTTCTTTCTTCTCTCTCTTTCTCTCTCTCTCTCTCTCTCTCTCTCTCTCTCTCTCTCTCTCTCTCTCTGTCTTTCTCTCTCTCTGTCTCTCTCTCTCATCCATACCTAGTATGGGGTTTGGCACACAGTGAATTCTTCATAAATGCTTCTTGGTTAATTGAGTAAAATGACATGAGTATGCAAAATGATCCAAATCTTTTCAGTTTTCCTCTGGCCCAGTAGTGGGGCACATGAAAGGGGAGGTTGAACAACCATGTGACTTCACTAAGCATTCCTAATAGAATATTTACTTTACCTCCCAACAGACTGCGTTTGTACCTGTGAATTCACTCATATTAGGGAATCTCAGCAAGGAAAATTTCCTTTACCATGGCAATGAGGGGGCAGCAACCTAGCTTCTCATAGCTGCCTGGGGGCATTGAAAGATTAATTGACTTCTCCAGGTAAATCATATACTGCCACAGTTAATAAGTACCTGAGGCAGGACCAGAACCCAGGCCTTGCTGACTTCTCTATCTACTGTCCCAAACTTCCACTTTTACCTCCCAAGAATCTTGTCTAAAGTATATGAAGCCATCTTTAATCAGCAACACAAGATAGCAGGCCTTCAGGCTCTTGTCGAAGAATCCAACCATGTGTTGATTTCAATCCAACACTTGCTCACTTGAGACAGCTGATGTTTGAAAGAGACAAGCCTAAGTTAACTACCTATTCTCTAGTGTTTTTTGAACTCTATTTCCACACTAAGTTAGACCATCAGAAGCAACCTGCCGAGGTCATAATATCTCAGTTCTCTGAAGAAATCCCTTTCCTGACTTCAAGTTTAAAATGATTCCCTCGGTTTTTATGAAGGATCCATATAGGAGATATTCATCTGAGCAACATCCCTGTGTCATTAATAAATCATAAGTGAATCCATTATCCATCATGTTGCCCAGAATCTTCTATAAAAACTAGGCAAGATAATTTGCCTTGAATTTGGTAACAGGAAAAAGTCTGACTCATCAGAAGAGTCGTTCTTTTTGTTGTTGTTTCTAGACAATGACAACTTACCATGTTTTCCTCTTGCCTTAACTTTTAGGAAATCACAGGCTAAATGTGATGTTCAAATAGAGCAATAAATGCATACCAGATGTCCGTAAAATTCCCTATTCTTTTTAACAGTGCTGTTGTTGCTCTTGTGGTTTTTACTTTTTCTGTTTTATATTATACTTGACTATTTATGGATCTCTTCAAATCCTTAGGAAGTCAAGTGGAATAGGGGATAAAGTGGCAGACTTAGAGTCAGGGGAGAAAGAGTTCAAATCCTGCCTAGAAAATATACCAGCTGTGTAACCCTGGACAAGTCCCTTTCCCTCTCTAAAAAAGCAGATGAAATACATTGATTAATCCTTGGCTATGTGATGAAGCATGCTTCTTTCCTCTTAATTTAGAAGGGGAACTACTGGTGCTGAGTGCTACATACACATCATAGATGTATTGTTTGGAGTGTGTGTGTGTGTGTGTGCGTGTGTGTGTGTGTGTGTGTGTGCGCGCGCGTGTGTGTGTGTGTGTGTGTGTGTGTGTGTGTGTAGCACAGTGGAAGAGTGCTGACCCTAGAATCAGAAAGACTCCTGAGTTCAAATCCAGGCTCAGATACTTACTAGCTCTATGACCCTGGCCAAGTCACTTAATTCTATTTGCATCAGTTTCCTCATCTGTAAAAATGAACAAGTCATTCCATCCAGTATATCTGTCAAGAAAACCCCAAATACAGTCACAGAGAGTTGGATACAACTGAAAAACAATTGAACAACAATGCTATATGTGTGCATATGTATTTAAGGGGATGATTCTATATGCATATGACAAGGGGAAAATTCTGTAAAATTACCAGGGTATACTAAAGAGGAAAAAAAAAATCAGTACTTTTTTTTTAAACAGGTTCTGAACCTGAATGTCCTTGGGTACTTTGCATTCCATCACCTATCACAAGGTCTAGAACATAGATGGTGATTAATAAATGCTTGTTAGTCAGTTGTTTCTGGAGTTTCTCTACCACCCATGTCACTATTCTGCCTGAAATAGTAAAAAGGACTTTATTCCTTAATTATAAAGAATAGTGTAGACCAAACAATACCTCCCACCTTCATGGCATTTCCTGAGCCTTTGACATGTCAAAGAAGATCCAAATTTAGAGACTGAAATGAATATTGAGAACAGTATGCGATAAAAACTCTCATGAATAATCTGTGCCTACCAGTATAGCAGGGATATATCCATCCCTCCTCCACCAAAGCCTTCAGAGCAGAGGAATATGTATCCTCTCCCTAAAGATAACTTGGAAACTTGTCCATGACAACTCAGAAACATAGAGTAACATGTGGATATATAATATCAGTGACTGTTAGGAAGTACGTATGTGTGGCAGATGGGCTTAGCTATGTGTTTTCAAAGTGGAGTTGCTTTCTATTTTTGATGTGATAAAGATTCTGTCTTTACTTCTTTGGATTTCCTTGTTTTTCCTTTGGAAGAGGAGATAGGTAAAGATGGATAGTGATTAATAAAAATGTGGGAGAGAAATTATGAACCAATCAGTCATTAAGTATCTATCGACTGTCTCTTTTGTACCAGACTTTGTGCTGAGTGCTAGAGGGCCAAATAAAATGAATTTAAACCTTCCCTACTGACAAGGAGCTGGCATTTGAATGAGGGAGACAACAAAGATATATAAAATTACATATGGAATAAATGTTGAGAGAAAAAATACAAAGTATTTAAATATGAAGTAGTTTCAGAGGGAGGGCTCTAGCAGTCGAAGAGATCCAGAAAGGCTTCCTGTAAAATATGGTGCTTGAGCTGTGTCTTGAATGAAGAGAGGGGTTCAGTGAGGAAGAGGTGAGGAGGAAGTTCATTCCAAGCACTGGGGACAGTCAATGTAAAAGGTATGATGAGAGATGAAACATCTTATGTGAGAAAGAGACCCAAGTTGGTTTGGCTAGATCAGTGGTTCTCAACCTTCCTAAAGCCACCACCCTTTAATCCAGTTCCTCATGTTGTGGTGACCCCCAACCACAAAATTATTTTTGTTGCTACTTCATAATTGTAATTTTGCTACTGTTATGTATCGTAATGTAAATACCTGATATGCAGAATGTATTTAAATTGAACATAACCCACAGGTTGAGAACCACTGGAGATGGTAGAGTAAAGGAGAGGGAAATAAAAGTACAATGAGACTAGGGCAGGACAAGGAAGGGATTGGGATGCTTCCTGATTAATTGAGAATGCCCCAGGAATTGTATAATGACTCTTCTGGTACATATGAGAGCACACACTTTAAATATGCCTGGGGCTGGTCTTAGGTGTTTTGCCTCAGTTTCCCCAAAAGATGAGATCCCAAGTGAAAATCTAAACCTCCACCTGAACTGTCATGCTGTCACCCTCTTTTTTGGTTAATGTTTTTAACAGAACTCTTCCACTTTGGATGAAAGATGACAAATCAACCCCCAGGAATTGCCTCCCTCATTCCCCCACACAGACACTGGTACATGGAATTTGTTTGCATCTTTTGTCATATCTCCAAGTTCTTGGATGAGAATTGATTGAAGATATCTGTCCTGTCCCTCAGGCATCCATCCCAGCTACTGCCAAATTCCTTAGGGAAGAGGAACCACATGTAGAAATAGTCCATTATCTAACAATCATAGAACGCAGAACTAATAAAGATCTTAGTGATCAGGCCAGCCCTTTTATTCTCCATACTAGGAAACTGACACTCAATGAGGTGAAAAAACTTGCCTAAGGTCATCCAACGCATTTGTTGTTCATTGAACAACCATTTATTAAGAGCCTCTTCCGTGCAGAGCTCTGTGCTTGTTTAGAAAAGACATGCTTTGGGTTTTCCATTGTAATTTAGACATTTTTTTATTTCCCTGCCACATTCCATTATCTTTATATGTGTTCTAATTCTCCTACCAGATGATAAACCACATAAAAGTATGCCCTCAGGGAAATTATAGTTGAACAAGTTAATGGCAGAGGCCAGAGAACCATGTTACAGTGAAGGCCGCTCCTTACAATAGAAAAGAAGGCCATTCTTTATAATCCAAAGTGTTACATCTGGAGTCAGAGGCCTTCTACTTACTACCTGACTAAGACAGCTTCTCTAGGTTTTACTTTCTTCCTTTATAAAGTAAGGGTATTAAATTATATGATTTCCTCCTGTTCCTTCTAGGGCTCCACATACTAGAAATCCAGTTTCCTACTGTGGAGTCCAATATTCTCCCTATATAAACTGTCCATACTGTGCTACTAGAGGGATATTGGAGAAACTAGCCCCAAGGTATTTTTTGTGGGTGGGTAGGTGGTGCAGTGAATAGAGCACTGGCCTTGGAGTCAGGAGGACCTGAGTTCAAATTCGGCCTCAGACACAACACAAAAACCTAGCTGTGTGACCTTGGGCAAGTCACTTAACTCCAATTGCCCTGCCCTCCCCCTCCAAAAAAAAAAGATTTTTTTTCTTACCGATGCCTGAAAATGATATGTCTGATTTGGTTATTAGAATATTCTGCCTTCCAAAATGGGAGAAAATATCTGAGAGAAGGCAATATGTTACAATGGAAAGAATAATGAGTTGTAGAGAGCACAAGAGAAACTGGATTCTAGGCCTGGTTCTGCAACAGTTTATGTGACCTTGGTTTGATCACTTCCCCCGTCTGTTTCCTCATATCCAAATAAGAATGAAAGAGCATGACCTTGAAGGTCCTTTCCAGCACTCACATTCTATGAAATAGATCAACCTACATGAAGAAAAAAAGTGGAAGAAAGTAATTGTACTACAAAGGGTGGGAGAGAGTGAGGGGAATGGGTTCTGTATCACTACCTTGTCATTTCCAAGGATGGTACTCTATGGCCCCAGCACTTTAAACAACAGGTTTTCTTTGGGCAATAATGGTGTCCACAGGGCCCATCAAGCACAATTGCTCATTTTTGAGCTTGGACTTTAGTACCTAATAGGAACTACTCTGCCGTGGCAACTTCCAAGCTGTCTGCCAAATTACAAGGATTACAAGGGCTCAGTCCAAGTAACTATTATTTTGTAGTTTCAGAAGGACTCTCGGAGGCTGGGAAATGAATTCAAAATGGCATCTCATCTGGAAAAGAGAATTTAGAAACTCTACTTGAGGTCTGAGTTTCAGGGACTGCTTGAACCACCTCCAATGCCCCCTCCTCAGCTGTTGGGGAGTTTTTGTAGTGCATTGATTCAACCAATGAAATGTTGTCTGCCTTAACTCCATTGACTAGACAAAATTCCTGTTGAAGAATTGAATACTCCAGCAGACAGAAATACAACAATTAAAAGAGATGAGCATCTCTAGGCAAGGATAGCTACCCATGGGGTAGGGTGTTGGGTGGGGTAGGTATTGAGGAGTGAAATTGACTGTAAGAACTCTAATCTCCTGGGGCTCTTAAAAGGAGCCCAGGTTCATAATAGTGGGCTGCCAATGGGTAGGGTAGATCTAGTCACAGAACCTGACCACGAAGCTTGTGCCCAGCACTTTGCTAGGCACTGGGGGCAGGTGAATTATCAAACAGAGGACTGGTCTGACCATATCACTATGCGACATCTCTGCAAAGGGAACTTGCTGACTGATGAAGACCAAACCAATTAAGAATCTATGTATCTTATGCTACCTTTTCTATATCTGGCCTGTCACCAAACTGTCTAGGCCATCACTGAGTTTCCCCAGTTTATTTAATACAACTCATTGCTCTTAGCATTTTTTTTCTTCTAGTGCTTGATTTTAAATGATTTGGCTGCTAGGTGTTGGTGGTGAATGAGGCAGGGAGAGGCTCAGTGTCTGGGAATGAGGCCCAATTGTTTTCAGACCATTACAGGAGCTCAATCCATGGAAATTCTGAGACAGGCTTCCTGTGCTCATTTGGCATCTTTGAATATTTTGTGTCTTACATTCTGGCTGTCAATACTAAGTGGCCATTTTCTGTCCATTCAGGTGGAATCAACCCATTTGTCTTTCACTTACCAGTAAGGAAATGAAGAGAACATAGAGCATCAGCATTAGTTCATAGAATGAACATTGTGGAATGTTTAGAACTGGAAGGGGCAATCTCCTCTGGTTGCTTCACTTAATGAATAGATTCAAATCCATCATTTTCCTCCAGTTTCTTGTTGTTGTTGTCTTTGCATTAATTCTGAGATGGTGACCAATCAAGTAGAAGAATCATTCTCCATTTGTGAGGGTAATAGCAATTCCATCTTAATTGTATGTACAAAGTGTCTCAAAGAGTGTTCGTACAGCTTTAAGCTTAAGACTTGTCAGATACCCTACACACTCACACACATACACACACAGTAGAAGCAGAAGAAATGGGGGAAAGGTATGAAAATGGGGCGGAAAGCAGACAGAAGGAGAAAGCTAGCTACAAGTCAGCAAATCACTGAGCCAGGTCCAAAGTGACCATCATTTTGAAAATGGAATAAAAAAGAAAGAACTTCATTGATCCCTATTACAAACAAATTCTGTATGTCACAGGGCCAGAAGAATGCAAATATATGATAACATGGTAATATCTCTTTTACCTGTTCTGGGTCCATTTTCAGAGAGAGATTCCACCCTCCACCATCTCACACGTCCTTGTTGTACTTAATAACTGTGGGGGTGCCATTCATTGTCTGCAGCCTTTCAATTATTTAACTCACTTTGACTTTTTAACATCCATTTCATTTTTGGCCATTGTGATTTGGAGGCAGCTTAGAACATTGGGCCTGGAATCCTAAAGACCTGAGTTCAAATCCAGCCTCAGGAACTTGCTAGCTGTGTGTCCCTGGATAAGTCACTCAGCCCCATTTGCCTCAGTTTCCTCCTCTGTAAAATGAGCTGGAGAAGAAAATGGCAAACCCCTCCGGTATCTTTGCCAAGAAAACCCCACATGGGGTCATGAAGACTCAGACACAAATGAACAACAATGACTACATTTTGAAAGCCTTGTCTTCACTTCACCAGACTCAATGAACAAGGCCAGCACAGGAAAACCTAATACCTTTCAGCTGTCACGGTAGGAGGTCTAGCAGAAGGAAATTTTTCTCCTCATCTTCTTCCAAGTTTTTGCCCTATGAAGATTTCTAATATGTAAGATGCAAAAGGGCAGAACAGAGGTGAAATATCTCTTTTCTTTAACGTTTTTTTTGGAAAAAGGGGAGGTCACCAGGGTGGTATTTTATGCTAGAGAATGAGATGCTCATAATGGTTTGAAAAAGGACAACAGGAGACTTCCAAGGGGAGGAACAAGCAGTTTGATCATTGTACTGTCTTTTCTATATTTGAATGTGAGGCCTCTGCTGTGTCTTTGTATATGGTCTTTTCACCATAACATAGTGATGCACCCAAAATCCTGAGCAGGATCCGGCATTCAAAGAATCTCAGTGTTGGAAGGGACCTCAGATATCACCATCTAGTCCAAATGAGGCAGAAAAAAAATGGACTCTCTCTACCACATCCCCAGCCAGTGTTCATTCAGCTTCTTTGCTTGAAAATAAAAGAGGAACAGGCAGTGTGGTGCAGTGGGTAGAGCACTGAACTTGGAGTCTCAGACTCACTGGCTGTGTGACAATGGGCCACTCACTTCATCTCTCTAAGCATTTTCATTATCTGTAAAAGGAGGAGGTTGGGCTTTATGGTTTCTGAGGTTCCTTCCCACCCTATATTTCTGATCCTCTACTTTTCAGAGCCTTAACTAGCACAGGCCAAAGAGGGCATCGAACCAAGGAGCCAGCACATGGAGGTGAAGGGAAAAGGACAGTGTGTACCCTCCATAAGAAAATCCCCTTCAAGTCCTCCCCACAACAGATGCTGTAAATAAATGGGGGGGAGGGGCAGAGTATTTATTAAGTAGCTGCTCTGTGCAAAGGACTGGGGCTACAAGGGCAGAAGTGAGACAGGCTCTGACCTCAAGGAGCTTACAGTCTAAGGGGATAGAGATGATACCTATGGAGAGCAGGTTGTTTTGGTCCAAGGAGTCACAGGAGTGATAAGTAAAGCCAGAATGCAATGGTAGTCTGTTTTCCAAATCAATGGTCAAATTCATTTGATTACCACCCCCATAGCAAACATGGACAGAACGCTGGACTTTGAAACAGGAAGACCAGATTTTAATGCTTGTGCCAGATGTTTACCAGCTCTGTGGCCTTGGGCAAGTCATTTAATCTTTCTCAGTATCAGTTTCTTCATTTCTTTTCTTATTTCGTTTTTTAGTTTTTCCTCCATATCTATCATTTGATCTTTGAAGTCTTTTTAAAGATCTTCTATGAATTCTTTTAGGGCAGGTGACCATTTGACGTTACTCTTCGGGGGTTTCTTTACTTCAATGTCCTCCTCTGAGGATGAACCCCGGTCATCTCTCTCCCCATAGTAGGTTTCTATAGTTGGATTCTTTCTCCTTTGCCTGTGCATTTTTTTGTGGTGATATCCTAATTATTTGTAGTCACCTCTAGCCCTGGGATGTGGGAAATGGTGCCTCTTGGCCCGGGTCTTCAGTTCACCCCTCTAGCCTGAAACCAAAGCCAAACCTCCAGCCTCCTGTAAATGTCCACAGCCAGGGGCTTTCTGCCTCACTGCTTCTGCACTCACTGGGCGTGTGCTGGTTCCCTCTCGCCCCTGCTGCTCTTCTCAGCACATCTGGGTCTGGCATTCCTGGAGAGCAGAGGTTCTTTCAATCTTCCCGGGTTCAGACACCCAACTCCCCTCACTATGGGAGGGAGGGGGAAATTTCAGGCAGCTGGGGCTGAGGCAGCCTCTCCAACCAACTAACCCCAGAGCTTGCATTGTTTAAGAGGCCTGTCACTAGCTGTTAAGATGGAGCCTAGCCTGGAGGTATTTACTCTTCACAGGGACAAAACCTCATCTTGGGATTTTTCTTCTGATTTTCTCAAACTGTACCAGAAGGACCCTGGTTATGCCCCTGTCCTGGTTTATCTCCACCCACACTTTGTTCCCCCTAAGATGCATTCTAACCCTTTTCTGGGGGAAAATCTTGAGAACTGGGAATTTTCTAATCTACTCTGCCATCTTCCCAGAATCCTCTCCATTTATTTTAAATGAAGAGGTTGTACTCAATGGCCTCTACAATTCCTTTCTAGTTCTAAATCTATGGTTCTATTTGTGGTAAGTGGAAAGGGGAAGGGGGTAGGTACACACCAGATAGGTGGCAAGTTATCCCAAGATTCCATGGGTGATTGGATGTGAAGAAGGTTCTAGGTTAGGGGGTCCAAGGAACTTTTAAAATATACGTTTTGGTAACTGTTATCTCACTACAACTGATTTCCTCTCTAGGCCTAAGGATTTTATTTTATGCATTTAAAATCGTCATTCTGAGAAGGGGCCAATAGGCTTCACCAAACCATCCAAGGGGTCCATGGTCCCAAAAAAGGTTAAGAACAACTTATAGGAGAGTGAGACCTTATCGGGCAGGTGAATTTGCATTCACTGACTGGCCAATTGTAACAGCAAGCACCCCAGCACACCCAGGGCGGCTACTAGCACAGGTTCTTAGATCTGCTTTTCTAAAGGAAAGCAACTCAAAATGGGTTAACAATCTTACTTTAATTAATCAAATACCATTTACCTAGTTCAGGGGAAAAAGTCAGCGCCCTGAACTTCAGAGAATACAAACAGAAGTTACAAACAAACAGAAA
>JAQQSU010004306.1:0-14116 GCA_028627135.1 Pseudochirops cupreus
TTTCCTGTATGCAGTTATATGCTAACCCATTTGGAACATAAACATTTAATATTGATATTGGTTTGCAACTTATATGTATGCTAATATTTATTGCAGCTGTTTTTGTGTTGGCAAAGAATTGGAAATTGAGAGAATGCCCATCAATTGGGGACTAGTTGAAAAAGTTGTGATAAAGGAGTGTAATCGAATGCTGTTGTGTTGGGAAAGACTTACCTGAACTGATGCAAAGTGAAATGAGCAAAGCTAGAAGTACTTATAAAGAGTAAAAGCCATATTGTAGCATGACCAGCTGTGAATGACTTAGCTGTTCTGAGCAATACAGTCATCCAACACATTTCCAGAGAGCTTGTGGTGAGAAAATGCTATCTAAGTTTTGAGAAAGAACTGTTGGAAAATGAATATTTAAAGTTGATCTTATGTGGAAGAATGAGGAAAAAATTAACGAGTGAAAAAAGATAAATTTGAAAGATTTAAGAACTGTGTGTGTGTATTCATTACATTTTTCATTTTTTTCGCCATTGGGGAAGGGACATTGGACTGCTAGAAAATAGATTTTGTTATGGGTAGCACTGCTTCCTGGGACTCAACAAGGAAGGCCGAGAAGAATCTATTTTGTTGTGAGTGGGCCTCTCTGCTGGTACCCTGATAGGTCATGTCTCTTTATCTAATGTATACTAGAAGTTCAAGATTGAAGCCCTTGATTCAAATCTGCATTTTGGGGAAGTAATACATTAAAGTGAATTGAATTAAAGAGTAAGACGCAGGAAAGTATAAACAAAAGACCAACAGACTGTGTGTCAGAAGCCTTTTAATTGAGACTCAGCAGTAATGGTTACTAGGTGATTGACTTACAACCTGAGTAATCATGATAATAAAAATGGCTTTAAGTATCATTAACTGAAGATGAATAAGAGGAATAGCACAGTGTACCAAATCAGTGGAAAGATAACAATGGCCCCAGAAGTCTCATTCTGATGATAAATGTTGCAAAAAAGATTTTTAAAAACTCATTTGGAGGGAAACAAGATCAAGTGAGGACCAAGTTTAGGGGTGGGATGATGATAAGGTGGGATGGGTGAGAGAAAGCTAAACTCTTGCTTGGCTTTAAGTTTCTCTTGTAAAAATGAACATTTTCAAGTGAGATGGAGAGTCCCCAAGTTGTCAACAAGAAGTGATTACCTGGGGTGGCTATGTGGTGCAGTGAATAGAGCATCATCTCTAGAGTCAGGAGGACATGAGTTCAAATGTGACCTCAGACAATTGACAGAAACTAGCTGTGTTACCTTGGGTGAGTCACTTAACCCCAATTGCCATGCCTTCCCCTCCTCCAAAAAAAAATGATTACCTGGGGTGGCTAGGTGGTTCAGTGAATAGAACACCAGCCCTGGAGTCTGGAGGACCTGACTGCAAATGTAGCCTTAGACAAAACACATAGTTGCCATGTGACTTTGAACTTAACTCCAATTGCCTTGCCTTCCCCCTTCTAAAAAACTAAAAACAAAAAAAAATAAGTGGTTACTCAAAGTAATGGCAGATAGGATCCAGTTGTTCTGAAAGAAGTGTGCAGTGTTTTTGATTGCTTGCCCATTCTTGGGTATCCCTGCAAGATCTTGGAGAATGGGATTGTTGGCACAGAACTAGACAGGTGCCTTGTGCCAAGTTTCTCTGCACAGCCTAGGCCAGTGACTTCCAATCTGGAACGTGCCTAGAATACCTTTTGAAATGAATTGGTTAGTGAGCAATTAGAAAAGGCCATTTTATTATTTTTTTTTCTATAGTGCTTTGTGCTACTTGGTCATTTCTGGAAAAGATTTTCTCTCCTTCACCTTCCTGTATAGCAAAGAAACACAGTTACAGCAAAATGCCCCTTATAATGACTCTTCTGGATCATTCATAAAATGTTCTCCTCTCTAGTGGTCTCCCATCTTCTCTGCTGTTGGAAACAATAACATTTTTTTCAGTTCCTCAGAGTTCAGCATCTTTTTCTTTTTAAAGATAATATTTTTGCATTTTTTTGTGTAAACTATTTTGTGGGCTCTGCTTATTTTACACTACATGTGTTAATGCACATTTCAGTTAGTATTCAAAATTTCCTCATAATTGTCATTTCAACCTGCACCATAAATCTGTTGTATCCATATGCCATTTTGGGGTTAATCCTTTATTGGTGAGAATTCAGATAGTTTCTAATTCTTTGCTGCCCCCAATGTACTCTTAAGAATATGTTTGTATATAAACTCACCTGTGACCTTGTACTGGTTATGGATAAAGGGTGTGGCAGCATGGTACAGTGAAAATCTATCTGGATTTGGAGTTGAGAAAACCTGGGTTTAAAGTGCAGATCTGCAATTGATTCCCTTTGTGCCTTCAGCAGGTTACTTTCCCTCTCTGGACCTCACTTGAGAGCATTTGTAAAATGAGAAAGTTGGACTCTCAAGTCTCTTTCAGTTCTAAATATGTGAAGTGGAAAACAGTGATCCTTTTACCATCTATTTCCCCAATGCAATACCCACAGCAGCTGCTGTGAATATGCAGGTGTATTTCCAGGTTTGAATGGCAAAATATATTGGACTCTCTTCCTTGAAGACACAATCGAGATGGTTATTCAAACCACAGGAAGCCAATTCCACCATAGTAACAAAGAAATTCATACACATTACCACAAAATGGTTTTCTAAGGCAAAATGCCCCTCTCACTTTTGCTAGCTGCTGTGCCTCTCTCTCTGCCTCCTCTTCTTCAGCTCTACCTCACTCTCTCTCAGCTTTACCTCACCCTGACCCACATTTCCTGTACCACCCTTTCCTGCTCCACCAGTTGGGCAAGCTCCTCCCAGGATAGGTTCCATGTCATTCAGCTGTCAGCTGGGCCAGAGTTCAAAATTAGTCTCATGTTCCTATTAAGGGGCAGTGAAGGTCTTCAAATTCCTTTAACATCATATCATTCCCTTCAGCTGTAAAACATTTTCCCTCAGTGTTGCAGATAGGTCATGGTAGTCCCTATGCTCATCTCTGCTCTTAGGGTTCCAGGAACATTGAGCACAACCACATTGACCAAGAAAAAGGCGAAATACTCAAAAATACACCCACACATTTAAAATTGAAGTCATTGTGTCCATTACCAACACTACACATCCACTCTGTTAAGTTGTAAGGAAACAATGAGGATGAAACTTGGCCACTGCCCTCAAGGAGCTTACAGTCTAATGAGTGAGGAATTCTATTAAATTCTACTAAAGTGCCTGTTATGTAGCTCATTGTACTTTGTACTTTGTACATTGTACTTTGATAACCGATAAACAACTGAAAAAAAATTCTGATCCGCAAGGAACTTATAATGAAACTTCATAGCCATTGTAGTTACATTTTGGTAAGCGAAAATATATTTGGTGTTTCAGGAATTAGTGACATTCCAGGATGTGGCTGTGGAATTCACCTTGGAGGAGTGGATACACTTGAACCCGTCTCAGAAGGAGTTATACACAGATGTGATGCTAGAGAACTATAGGAACCTGGTCTCTTTGGGTAAGAACTGCTTCCCCTTTGCAGTCCTTGTGTATATGCTGTTGACGTTGAAGATTCTGACAGGTATGCTTTTGCCTACAAAAGGAAGATACTACTAGTCCTTGTGTAGCTCAGAGATGCAGTACTTGTGCTACCTGTTTCCAAGATAAAAGTTTTTGCCTACCTTTGTTGGAAATAGATTTCTTGATTTATTTTTCTTGGGAATGTATCTTCCCCTCTCTTTTGCTTTGAAGCAAAGATCTTCTTTTCAATCCTTGTATAGGTTTCATCAAAAGGAAGCGTTCCTTTTGTCTAACCAGAGTCAAATGAAGTGTTTTTCCTTAGTTCTACTCTGTAACCTATTCCCACATAATAGAATATTTTTCCTTGGTCTCTTGTAATATTCTTGTGGTCTTCTTAGCATGCCTACTTTTTTCCCCAAAGAGAGTTTGAGCTAGTTTTGAATTCTTTCCTTAAGTTTTCTGAATGCTTTAAGAAAGAAGGTAAGTTCTCCTACCCTCCCTACTACGTTAAAAAAAAAAACCAACCAGACACACCCTGGATCTCCTTCTGGCTCGGCCATTGAATCTGTCCAGGTTGAAAAAAAATCATCACTGACAAAATCAGCCAAGAAAGACAGACAGTGCCTTCTTGGGTAGAAGATAACTTTGTCATGTTATTCCCCCACTTCTATACAGCGAATTTATAGCACTATTTCATCTCTCTGTTCTATCCCTGAATTCTGTGATGACTGTACCTAGCACTTTGTTTTTTTCAACAAACAGGATTTGCAGTTTCCAAACCCAGTTTGATCTACCAGTTGGAAAGAAAGGAAGCTTCTTGGATGCCAGAGGCTGATATTCCAAAAAGCAACTGTCCAGGTGACTACATAAAAACCAAGCAGATTGGTCGTTGGAAAATACTGCTCTGTTGGTCATTGTAGCTCAGAGCTCATTTAACATGTTGATCAGGGTGGTCTTATCAAAGCTTCTCAGGCCTGTTGAGAAGAGCTGAGATTTTAAAATGTCATTTTTGAACTCAGGAAGTTGCTTTTTTATGCATCCGTTTACCCCCATGCACTTTCAAAGCACGTGGTTTCCTCAGTGTGAGGTAGGTATTTCTGTCTTGTTCATTGAAGATTATCCTATTTTTAGTAGATATTTTCCAGCCTCAGTGGTATTAATTCATTGTCTTTTAAAATAAGCACATCATTTAATCTATTAACAACATGCCCTTTTGGCTTTGTGTTCTCTTCTGATGCTTTCTTCTCTTTTGCTTGATGCTTCTGTTTCTTTGTTGCTGTTAATTTATAAAATATTTTAATCCTAACCTGATTCCCCTTCTGTCAGTCTATCATGTTATATGTCATTGTTTTTCTTTCTGCTTTGAAATCGGTTTATCAAGGCACAATAATATGTTCAAATGACAGGATTTGTTTAGCTATGATGCCATCATTGGACCTATAGGTTTTGAGTGTTTTCCTAATTCACAAAATGCTGTGGTAAATATTTTTGAGAAATGTCTTTGTTTGCTTTCCATAATATTTTGAGGATGTAGACTTGGTAGTGGGACCATTAGGTCAACAATTAACGATGTTTTATCTAAAGCTTAAGTAGGTTTTCAGGAAAAAGGCATCAGCAGCTTACCAAGTACCTATTTTAACATAACTTCCAAAATTTGTTATTTTAAAGTAACTTTTCCTATGTAATGAGTATTTGGTGATACATCCAAATTGTTTTGAGCTTTACTTTTTTGATTATTAGAGCTTGACTATTGTTTTACATAGTTATTCGTATTTTTTTTGTGAATATAATACTTGTGATATCTTGATCATTTACCCTTTAAAAATTGGATCCTACTGTTTACAAATTAAATTAATTGCTTTCTAAATAGATATGTTGGATTGGGGGTGTGGGGGGGCTTTTGTAGGGCTATTGGGGTTAAGTGACCTGCCCAAGGTCATGGCTAGTTTTTGTCTTAAATGTCTGATGCCAGATTTGTACTCAGGTCCTCCTGACTCCAGGGCCACTGCTCTATTCACTGTACCACCTAGCCACCCTGATATGTTAGATTTTCAACGGATATTTAGTGCAACAGTTGTCTAGTATCACCCTCTTTCGACATGTATTTTCTTAACACAGTTCATTCTCTGTCTTTTCATGCTAAGCTCATCAGTTCTACTCTTATTTTGTCTTTAGTCGTTTCTCTTCCTATTTCCACCTAAATGTTAAGGATGCATTTTTTTGTTGTTCAGTCATTCTTTGGTTGTGTCCAAGTCTTTATGACCCAATTTGGGGTATCCTTGTCCTAAGATAATGGAGTGCTTTGCCTTTTCCTTCTCTAAGAGACTGTAAGAGTTAAACATGATTAATTGACCTGCCCTGACTCACAGAGCTAGTGTGTGAGTCTTGCTATGATCTCATAAAGATTAATCTTTAGTCCCAACACTGTATCCCTTGTGCCACCATTGTGCTTTAAGGTCACCTTTGCAAACTCTCAGCTATGTAGTTTTTAAGGATACTCTTTCATTTCCTTATTCCACAGAAATGTCAACCATTTACATTAAAGTAAATTCATCTTTTTCATCTTTCTGGTTAATTTCATTAATTTATATGTTAATTTTAGTCATCATATTTTCATCTTAAATAAATTGGAATCCTTAGTGAACGAGTTGTGAGAAAAGTCTTCTCAAATGGGAACGATAATAGATACAAAACCTTTTGAGCAAGTAGGTGGAGCCTTCGGAAATGGAAGAAAAGCAGGGTTATTTAACTCTATATTCTTCCTTTCAGGGACCAACGAATTTACTGGAGAGAAATGTTATGAATGTAGTGAATGTGGGAAAGTCTTCAGGAGTAAGAAACAACTTGCTGTGCATCAGAGAATTCATACTGGAGAGAGATGTTATGAATGCAAGGAGTGTGGAAAGGCTTTCATCTACAATTCACAAATTATTCTCCATCAGAGTATTCATTCAGGAGAGAAACCTTATGAGTGTAGTGAATGTGGGAAAGTGTTCAGGAGTAAGAAACAACTTGTTGTGCATCAGAGAATTCATACTGGAGAGAGATGTTATGAATGCAAGGAGTGTGGAAAAGCTTTCATCTACAATTCAGAAATTATTCTCCATCAAAGAATTCATTCTGGAGAGAAACCGTATGAGTGCAGTTTCTGTGGGAAGGCCTTCAGAATGAAGTCAGAACTTACTTTGCATCAGAGATTTCATACGGGAGAGAAACTTTATGAATGTAAGGAGTGTGGGAAGGTCTTCATCTACAACTCAGAACTTTGTCAACATCAGAGAATTCATACTGGAGAGAAACCTTATGATTGTAGTGTATGTGGTAAAGCCTTCAGAATGAAGTCAAAACTTACTTTGCATCAGAGAATTCATACAGGAGAGAACCTTCATGAATGTAAGCAGTGTGGGAAGGCCTTCATCTATAACTCAGAACTTTGTCAACATCAGAGAATTCATACTGGAGAGAAACCTTATGAGTGTAATGTCTGTGGGAAGGCCTTCAGGACGAAGTCAAAACTTACTTGGCATCAGAATATTCATACAGGAGAGAAACCTTATGAATGTAATGTTTGTGGGAAGGCCTTCAGGGGGAAGCAATCTCTTACTGTACATCAGAGAATTCATACTGGAGAGAGACCTTATGAATGTAGTCAATGTGGGAAGGCTTTCGTGAGAAAGTCAAAACTTACTTGGCATCAGAGAATTCATACTGGAGAGAAATCTTATCAGTGTAAGGAGTGTGGGAAGGCTTTCATCCAGAACTCAGATCTTATTCAGCATCAGAGAATTCATACTGGAGAGAAACCTTATGAATGTAATATATGTGGAAAGACCTTCAGGATGAAGTCAAAACTTACATTGCATCTGAGAATTCATACTGGAGAGAAACCTTATGAATGTAAGGAGTGTGGGAAAGCTTTCACCTCCAGTTCAGATCTTATTCTACATCAGAGAGTTCATACTGGAGAGAAACCTCATGAATGCAGTATATGTGGGAAGTCTTTCAGGAAGAAGAGGAATCTTGATATGCATCAGAGAATTCATACTGGAGAGAAACCATATGAATGTAGTGAATGCAAGATGGCCTTCAGGTGTAAGGATCAACTCACTTTGCATCAGAAAAATCATACTGGAGAGAAACGTTATGAATGTAGAGAATGTGGAAAGGCCTTCATGAATAAGAGAGTACTCACTGTACATCAGAATATTCATACTGGAGAGAAACCTTTTGAATGTAGTGAATGTATGAAGGCCTTCAATAGGAAGGAAAGCCTTACTCTGCATCAGAGCATTCATACTGGAGAGAAACCTTATGAATGTAGTGTATGTAGGAAGGACTTCAGGAGTAAGCAACAACTTATTGTACATCAGAGAATACATACCGGAAAGAAACCATTTGAATGTAGTGAATGTGGGAAGGCCTTCAGAAGCAAGCAAGTTCTTACTGGGCATCAGAATATTCATACTGGAAAGAAACCTTTTGAATGTAGTGAATGTGGAAAGGCCTTCATGACTAAGAGTACACTCACTGTGCATCAGAGAATTCATACTGGAGAGAAACCTTATGAATGTAGTGAATGTATGAAGGCCTTCAAGTGGAAGGAAAGCCTTGCTCTGCATCAGATCATTCATACTGGAAAAAAACCTTATGAATGTAGTATATGTCAGAAGGACTTCAAGAGTAAGCAACAACTTACTATACATCAGAGAATTCATACTGGAGAGAAACCTTATGAATGTAGTGAATGTGGGAAGGCCTTCAGAGGCAAGTCATGTCTTACTGGGCATCAGAGAATTCATACTGGCAAGAAAGCTTTTGAATGTAGTGAATGTGGGAATACATTCAGGAGTAAGATACAACTTACTTTTCATCAGAGCACTCACATTAGAGAGAAACCTCACTAATATGGTGAATTTAGGAAAGCCTTTAGACAGAGCACATGACTTTACATTGCTCAGAGAATTGATCATTTGGAGATTCCTCATGAATATAAATAGTGGAGGACTGTCCATCACAACCAAGATCTTATTTAATAGAAGTTATTCCATACTGGTGAGGCATCTTATAAATGTGCAAAGGCCTTCAGAAGTAAGGCACAACTTCTAGTACATCAGAGTATTCATACTGGAAAGATTTTTTTATACATGTAGGCAGTACAAGAAGGCTTTCATTTACAAATCAGAACTTAGTCTACGTCAGAGAATTCATATTGGAGAGAAACCTTATGATTGTAGACTATGTGGGAAGGCCTTTATATAGAGTATACAGCTTTATTTGTGTTAAAGACTTCACACTTGAAAGATTCCTTATAAATATTAATGGGGAAAGGCCATCACAACTTGGATTTTATTTAACATCAGAGCATTAATGCTGCTGAGGGTCTTTATGCATATGGAAAGACTTTCAGAAGTAAGCCACAACTTAATGTACATCAGAGCATTCTTACTGGATAGAAACCTTTTGAGTGTAGAGAATTTGGGGAGGCCTTCAGGAGCAAAACAAAATTTCTGTACATTGAAAAAAATCATACCAGGAAGATCTTATGACTTTAAGGAGTGTGGGAAGGCCTTCCAGTACAACTCAGAACTTACGGGGCATCACCGAATTTCTTCCTTTTAGAAACCTAAGAATATATTGTGCGTGGGCATGCCTTTCCCCTTTTTTACAACATACTCATTAGAACATAGAACTTATTAGAACATACTCATATATTAGAACATTGATACTGGAGAGAAACCTAATGAATGTAATGAATGGGGAAGAGCTTCAGCCTGAGACACAATTTACTCAGCATGAAAGAATCTCTTCTCAGGAGAAATATTAGAAAGTTTTTTAATGCATGTGGGAAGGCATTTTGACTGAGGACACTTCTGTGATGTCTGTCAGAGAATTCATGCTGTCCAGAGTTTTTATGAATGTAAGGAGTGTGGGATTATAGCTGTCTAGATTCTAATTCTGACTCCTTATTTGGAGTTCTAAGAGTATTTAGCACCCATGGAAGGAGATATCCCTCTCTCCTGCTGAGCCCTCTATGGGAAGAAAGATCAATGTTATCCTCCCATGGGCCTTCTGGTATGGAGAGGATTTGGTGGTTGAACCAGATGATGATACTAAGTGGGTGGTGTTTTGGGGAGAGCCTTCCTATTGACTTTGATCCCTGGGCAGAAGGCATGCACAAGGCATATGAATGACCCCTTGGCCATGAGATGAGCCTGATGGGTGTTGTCTGTGCTGGAGGAATGTACCGTAATGTGAACTCTGTTCCTGATGTTGCTGGTTACTTCCTCTGCTCATATTCATCCGGTTTAGAGTGGCTTAACTATGAAGATTTGGAATCATATTAATTTTTTAAAAGCCTGGGAAGTACCTGTGGTAGCTATTGATGCTATATGACTGAGGATAAGATTTCTCATTTCTTTCTGTAAAGGTGATAGATTTAAAATACAGAATGTGACTTAGATTTTGGGGTTTGACCAATGGGGAAATTCATTCTCTTGGACTAAAACTTGAAAGGTTTATTTTTCTTGTCTTTTTTATTCATTGATGGAGAAGGAAAAAGACCTGCTAAAACAAAATGCCAGTTGTATGGAACAGGCCTCTAACTTGTAGGTGGCTGGATGCAGAACGGAGCTAAAGGCAGGAGAGTCAGGGATCAAACAAAAATTAAATTTCGAAGTGAGGAAAATGGCTTGCAAGCAAGGAGGGAATGAGACACATGTATTGGGGCCTTGCCCATAGTGGAGGGACTCAAGGGAGTGGGGGAAGATCTCAATACTTATGCCAGTTGCTATGTAGTGAGCTGTAGCTCTGGCAATGAGGGGTAACAGTAGTACTCATACAACTTTGAATCATATCAGGGCTTTATGACTGGAAGACGGGCACTTTTCTGAGTTTGTCCTGTGCTAGTCAGCACAGAGAACACCTGGTACTGGTCAAAGTAATTATGAGATTTTTGTTAGAGGGTGAGCACAAAATATTGTAATGCCAAGCTCAAGGCACAGCTTTCTTGCTGGGCCTTAGCTCTAGAAAACATTATGTCTCCTAATATCTTGCCAAAGTAAAATTTTAAATTCTATAAATAGGGGTTTAGAGCAAGTCCAAACCTCCTGAGATGGAATGTGTTGATCACCATTACATATAAAAGAAACATTTTTTAAAAACACCTACAAATAGTATAAATTGAAGGGAATGGCAGTGGTGGATCAGATGAAGAAGCTTTGGACCTTTACATTCCTTCCCAGCCCCTGCTACCACAGAGCAGGCTCTCTACCTACAGGAGAGGGAGTTGTGCAGGAGGAGCTAAAATTGGTGGGAAGGCAGAATGGATTTAAGCAGCAGCAGCAAGCATCCCTGCAGTGGTGAGGGAGAAAATGAGATTGGGTTGGCTCTCAGTAGCCATCGTTCAATGTCATCTGTGCAAAGCTTTACTCTCGAATATGAGCATACATGTATCATTTCATGAATTTGTTTTAAGTTATTTTCCCCCTCCAAGTGGTGGTTGGGAGGGAATGCAGAATGTAGGAGACTGTTAGCAAGTGTAGATTGCTCAGATAAAGAAAGGAGAGGCTAAAGGCTGGTGGAAGTTGGAAGCTGCAGTGGGTAGAGGGAGTTAGGAATTTGAGAACTGTTTGGAGAACAGATAGCCAACGAAGGCCATTTTGACCCCAAACTGAATATGCTCCAGAGTAGTTGGAGCCTTGTGTGAGTTTCTGACCCTCTTAAACCATCATCTTTTAGGACTGGTTGTCGAATTCATTTTCACGGCATTTCCTTCTCCCCTCCTTTTTACGGCATGGTAAATTGACATTACTTTTACATTGTGTTCATTTGTTGTCTGCACTTGATTTTGGCTCAAAAAAAATCATCTAATTCTGTGAAATTCTAAGTAAGTGTTTGCTGTCAGTGATTGATTGGGCCTCTCTAGGGAAGGAGAAAGGGGAAAATTTGACACCTAACCCTGGATGTGGCCTGGAGCTTCATATTTAAGGGTGCTACCGAGAAACAGAGAGGGCATTATATGTTTTATTAGATTAGAGATAGTTTCTTTTCTTTGTTTTGTTTCTTTTTCGAGCCTGAAACCTCATGTGTGCAAAGTGGTTTCTGGAAATCACCAGGTACTCCAAACAAGAGATGTAAAAGTTGTTTGTTTCCAATTGAAATCAAGTTCCATTGAGGGGCAGCTTTGCATTTCTGTCCCTGAAACTACCAGAGGAGTAGGGAGGACCTGGAGGAGTCGCGTCAGACTCCTGCAGCTGCAGGGAACCTAATAAAGGGGCAACGTCGGGAGGGTCCCCTGGGAGGCCCTCAGTCTCCTGCTCAGGCTGGTAATGGTGGCCTTGGGGCCTTTACTCTTCCTCTCTGGGCCATGTCTGCAGGTCCAAGGGAAATGAAGAGACGGGACAGGGCCGCCCGGTCGAGGAGAAAGTCCGGGGCCGGTGACCAGGTGGCCTGTGCGTCCGTCTGACACCTCGGGGATTTCCTCCGCCAAGACCCCGTTTGGCTGGGCGTCCTTCTAAGGCCGCTCCGGGAGCCTGCCGGCAGTGCGGGGGCCGACTTCCCGGGGAGGACCTTCCTGCAGAGCCTCGGCCGGCCTCCTCCCACGCTCGTGGCGTGTCCAGAGCCACGGCCGTTCTCCGGCCTCTTCCGTGAGGTCTCCTCCCGGGACTTCTCACTTCCCCAAGTGCCCCGCGCTGGCCAAAGCCCCGGGCCCAGGGACCCCGGCTCCGGTGTCCAGGGACAGGTCCACTGGGCCCCCCTGCGGTCCGTCCCCCGCGGAGTTGCCACGGTGGCTCCGGGCGACGGCAGCTTCCGCATGGGCCTCTGCGCCGTTTTCTGCCTCCCCGGAAACTCTGCAGGCTGTCAGGCCGGCGTCGGCAGCCTTCGGCAAACCGGGCATTCCTACCCCCTGGGGTGTATCCGACTGCCCAGGTCAAGGGACGCCTTAGAGGGAGAACAGCGAGGGTGAAGTTGGTGGCGGGGTTGGAACCGAGCCCCGAGCATGCGCGGAAACCGCAGGGGCTTTTAGACTACGATTCCCAGAAGGCTTCGCGCACTAGAGGGGCATTTTTCCGTTTTCCGTGGATTGAGGGTGTGCTGACGCTTTGACGTCACGGCCGTCCCGCCCCTCACGTATTCTTCTCCTTTCCGGTTGTCCTGTTCCTTTTTCTCTTCTGGGTTGACCGGAAGCCGGGTGAGCAATCCTTGGATATTGGGGCTGGGCTTGGCCGGAGGCGGGATGCATGGTTGGGGCGGGGCCGGACCCGGCCTTGTGGTTGGGGAGTGCACGGGGTGGGCCGGGCCCTGAGCGGGCTTCTGCCCCCCTGGTGGGTGGGCAGCAGGGCCGTGGTGGCAGGAGGGCCACGTGCTCGGGCGCTTAGGGCGTGGGATGGGTCCCGGAGTGGTTTCCCAGTCCCTGGACGCATTTGAGATTTTGTTGGTGGACATGCTGGAGGTGTATGGCTTCTGCTTGGGGTGATTTTAAAGCCGCGGGGACTGAGGCCCGCAAGGTGAAGGGACTTGGGCAGGATCACCCCGCTAGCGAGTGTGAGGATTCTGTCTGGGAAAGAGCTTTCCTACCAGCAGTCCCTGACCTCCGTACCAGGGGATGGCTGGATGCTGGAGACAGAGCCAAGCCTGATGGCCCAGGTTTCAGTCCTTCCCCCTGGAGCAGAGCCTTAGGGTAGCAGGTCCTGGGGCCGATGTCTTCCTGCAGGACTCCCTTGGAGTAGAGGACCCCCTGCTGCTACTGGGGGTCCGTGCCCCAGCCTGCTGAGAGGGTCCCCTGCTGTGCTGTTTGGTCTCTAAAGGGAAATTGGCCCAAGGACCACAGGGGATTCCCCCCCAGATAAATGAGGGTTTCCCTCTATGCTCCCCAGGAGAGAAATGAATGTTTATTTCCTTTTACGTGCCGCCCTGAAAAATTAGGGTTTCCTTCTGGGCCACCCCAGGAGAGAAATGAGGGTTTCCTTCTGCCCCTCTCCCCAAGGAGAAAAAAGACTGTGTCCTCCTGACCCCCTTCACATCTCATTCCTCTCTCTGATTTCTCCCTCCCCCAATGAAGTGGAGATTTCTTGTCTTTGAGCAGGGCAGATACCCACCCAGCATGACCCCACCTCCTCACACTCTTCTTTTCCTCCCCAGATCTGCCTTCTCTGGCCTCTGCCCTCCCCCTGGAGGTGGGAGCCTTCAGGAAGAGCAGATGGCTCCTGTGCTGAAGGCCAGGCCCAGACAGGTGAGTGTCCAGGGCTGCTTTCCTGACATATGTCTTTGGCCAAAGACCAAGAGGTGAATTTTTCTAATGTGCCGTGACCCTTGAAATTGTGGCCATCAGATAATCCTATATTTTGAGCTAAAAGATACCCTATTTATCTAACACCGCTTGCCCTAATATTAATATTCATTTGAAAATTTTGGATTCCAGATTCTTTTCCTTCCTCTGTCCCTCCCTCACCCATTAACAAGGCAAGCAACAAGATACCCATTATGCTTGTGGGAACATAAAAAACATTTCTCTTATTCACATTGTAAAAAAAATTAAAATGGCATCAGAATTTTTAAAAATGATCAAAAATCCTTTATCTGCCTTTAGAATT
>JAQQSU010004307.1:0-14115 GCA_028627135.1 Pseudochirops cupreus
AGTAATTGGATGGTTTGTAAGAAAGATTGAGGGTAGACCTGAATATGAAGTGACTTGAAAGTAAAGCCATTGTGAAACAGTTAAAACAAGTAATTATTTATACAAATGAAGTGCAAGAGGAAAAATCAATACAGAGGAATTAGATGTGGAAGGAGGGCTGCTAGTTCTGGTAACCTACTTTCATCAGGAATGGGTTAAAGAAGGAACAATACATACGTATCTGGAAGAGTACAAAAGTCTTCTAAATTCAAAAGAAATAAAATGGTAAGGGGATAGGAAAGGGTAATGGAGAAGGGAGGGATCTCTAGAGGGGAAGGTGGAGCAATAGGTTAAAGGGGGTTATAGAAGGGTGTGTAAATCAATGGCAATGGGAGGATAAGGGACAGATCCTTGGAAGAGAGGTAGGCTAAGTAATAGAAGGGCAAGGTAGTGGGTAGAAGTAAAGTAGAGGAGTCAGGAGAGATAGGAAACAAGAGATGTGGACAAAGATAAAAACAAAGAACAGGAATAGAATTTGTAAAGGAAAGTATATGTCTATAAAGGTATGTGTGTGTATACATACGTACATACATATAAATGTTTGTATTTTGTGTATATATATATATGTATATTTATATAGTAATATATCCACACTTAATAGTAGCCTTCCTGAGGTGGGGGAAGGACAAAAACCTAACTAAAAAGTGCACAGCAGAGAACAAAAGAAAACTTACAAAGAAGCAAAGAAAAGACGGACATCTCTCAACATAATGCGTAGTATTAATCATACAGGCTTTCTTGAAATGAAAATTTATCATTACATAGTCTGAATCCTCTCATGTTCTGCTATGCACATGACGTGCTTCTCTTTCTTTTGTTAATTTGTGTTTAAGTTCCAATATTTAAGTTATTGATTTTTTTTCTTTTCTCTATCCTACATTTGTGTTCTGGTGTTTGAGTCTAAAATAAAATTTTTAACAAATACAAATTGCTTAGAACTGACAAATGCGATTGCTAAACACTTGCCAGCAAACTTGAAGAGACTGAGAGATGTGAACGAGGTCTGGATATGAGCAGTGCATAGCTGAATTACAGATTTAGAAATGGAAGGGACTTTGCAAGTCCAGCAGAATCCCCTCATTTTGAAGAAGCATTGTCCTGATTTTATATAGTAGGAAGGAGGTATATTCAAAATAGAGGCCTGTGAACTTCACCTTGATTTCTATAAAAATTTGGAACATAATTTAAGGGGGTGCATTTAAGAAGAGAAAGGAAGCCAAGAATGCTAAGGGCAAAGATGACTTCATTAAGATTACACCATTGGACTAAGCTCATTTCCGTGTCTGACTGGATGACTGGACTGGAAAATGAGGCTGTCCCAGGCACGGGATTCTTCACGATCTCATGGTATTTCTAACTCCTTACTTCAGATCGAAATGGTTTTGTTTGCAGCTCTATGTCTTTGCTTTCAGTTTTGTCCCCAGAACCGAGCAAAACAAATCCACTTGTTTTAGAGAACCCCACGGATAGAGTGATGGACCTGAAAGCAGGAAGACCCAAGTTCAAATATAACTTAAAACACTAACTGGGCAAATCCGGGATGAATCTCTTTCTCTCTCTGCCTCAGTTTCCTCATGTGTAGAATGTGGGATAATAAAACACCTGCCTCCCAGGACTGTTATGAGGACCAAATGCACTACCATTTAAATAGTATTCTGCAAATCTTAAAGCATTACACAAATGCTTGCTATTCTTGCACTTGAAAACTGCTCAAATGCTGAAGGTCGTTGTCATGCCAACCTTGCCCCTCCTTCCAAAGTCTCTCTCAGTTGTGTGTTCCCCATTTCTCTGATCAGTCTGCATGGAGCACCATGGTCTCCAGGGGCTAACAGTGGCTAATAGGCAACGAAAATGAAAAAAAAAAGTGTAAGTGTCCAGTATCCAAGACAAATAGTGATTTCCAGAAGTGACAAATGGCATAAGGTCAAAGTGAATTGCAGTAGGATTCCATTTCTCATAGGCACACTGGCTCCGGATTACTGGGAACACACAGAGGTAAACTAAGGTTTTAACTGCATTGAAGCCCAGTGTAAATACATTTTTAAAAGATCTTGAAACTATGCAGGAAACCAGATGTAGTTTAGGACTTTGAAAACTTCTTTTCACTTTTGACTCTGAGAGATGGGTTTCCAGGAAATATTATTTAGTGTCAAAAAAGTAAAATGCTTTAACTATTTTCAGTGTTTAGTGTGGGTTTGAAAGAAACACCAGACAATAATAAATGGGATTTTAGGGTGCAGAGATAGAATTCAACTTTCTGGGAAGCTACTTGTGCAGAAACCATCTCAACTGCTTGCTAATACAAAGGATTCAGACTAGTACTTGGACCTTTTGCTGGAACATTCAGCTAATTTAATCTTGGTGAAAGCTCTCAAAAGTGGAATTTTCCTGACCTAATTTAATGCTTTGTATAATAAAATCCCAACTATTCAGGGAAACAGAGTTTTCATTACAGAAAAATATTTCCTATCATGGCCTGTAAACCAAGAAATAGAAATACCTCAGGTCCAGAATTTATTTATTTTTTTTTACCAATGATTTGGGTAAAAGTATAACTGGCATGATTTTTAAGTAGGCAAATGCCCCTCAGTGCGGTACCAGATAGAAAAGTCTCCCTTGGCATTAGGCAACATCAGTGAAACACAAGTTAAATAGCCAGGGCCTGCAGCCCCTGGCAAAAGACTTTACCCTGAGATAGGGTCTGTTCTCCACCCTGGGAACAGAGCTCAAATTGAAAAAGAAAAAAGGCACAAAAAATGAAGAAATAAAAAATGATGAAAAGACAGACTTCAGAGAAACCTGGAAAGACTTGTATGAACTGATGCTGAGTGAGGGGAGCAGAAGCAGAACATTATACACGGTAAGAGCCACAGTGCGTGAGGACTGATTTTGATAGACTCAGCCCTTCTCAGCAACGCAAAGACATGAAACAATTGTTTTATGTCCAAAGGACACATGAGGGAAAATGCCAGTCACATCCAGAGAAAGAACTACAGGGTTGGAATGCAGAATCAAGCAGATGGTTTTCTTTTCTATTTTTTTCATTTTCTTTTTTCTTTCTCATGATTTTCCTAAACTCTTGTAATTATTCCATGCAACATGACCAATGTGAAAATGTGTACATTTCTGTAGAACCCATATCAGGCTGCCAGTCATCTTGGGAAAGGAGGGGAAGAAAATTTAAAGCTTACAGAAGTGAATGTTGAAAATTAGAAATAAATAATTTAATAAATTGAGAAGGATTTTAAAAATCTAACATAAAAAAAAAGATAAACAAACATACCCCAAAAAATCTGACCATAGAAAGTTATTATGGTGACAGGGAAGATCAAGACACAAACTGAAAAGAAGATAGCGATGTCAAAACACCAATGGGCAAAACCTCAGAGAAAAGTAAGAAGTGGTCTCAAGCCCAGGGAAAACTCATGAAAGAGTTCAAAAAGGAACATAAAAACCATATAAAAGATGCCAGCAACTGACATTGTAGGATGGATGGTGAACAAAGAGTTGGGCTAGGGGAGCATGATAAGATCAAAGCCAGTTTACTGATATTTCTCTTGAGTATACATAGAGTTCTTGCCAACAGGTTTAAAGAATATCTTGTTTTCTGCTCAGTATGCTTGTGTGACAATGTGCTTTCCAAGGAGCAGCTTGTACAGAATAGCCTAGCTTGTAATCATTTCCTTTCTGCCTCCAGTTTATCTCTGAGGAGAAGATAACTTTTTGCTGTGTTGGTTTTACATAACTATCTGAGGGAAAAGTTTCAGGCTGTTTATCAGAGGGGACCTTGCTCCCTCTTACATCTCAGCTAGGTCTCTGAGTTTCCTCAGTCCTTACGGCTCCAAGATATTTCAAACATGGCCTTCCAGAAAAAGAGGTAAAAGAACAATTGAGTAAAGAAATGAAAGAGATGCAAGAGAATTATATAGTCAACAGCTTGGAAAAAGAAAACAATTGCTTAAAAAGTAGAACTGACCCAATGGAAAATGAAATACAAAAGCTAACTGAGGAAAACAACTCCTTAAAAATAAGAATTGGCAAATAGAGGCTAATGAGTATATGAGACATCTAGAATTAATCAGACAAATTTAAAGGAATCAAAAATATAAGAAAGTGTAAAACACCTTATGGAAAAAATAGCTCACCTGGAAAGTAGATCCAGGAGAGACTGGGTCAGAATCTTTGGACTGCCTGAAAACCATAATCAAAAGGAGGACCTGAGTCTAAGACATTTGAGAGTGCCACTGACCTCTTTTATTAAAATGCTAGCATTACTAATAAAATGAATAATTGCCAAGAAAAAAAAGGGAGGATCTGGACAGTATCTTTGAAGAAATTAACAAAGAAAATAGCCCTGATATCCTGGAACCAGAAGGCAAAATAGTTATAGAAAAAAATCGATCAATGACCTCAGAAAAGAGATTCCAAAATAAAGACTCCAAAGAACTGTGTAGTCAAATTACAGGGGGTGGCTAAGTGGTGCAGTGAATAGAGCACCCATTCTAGAGTCAGGAGGACCTGAGCTCAAATCCAACCTCAGACACTTGACACACTTACTAGCCATGTGACTTTGGGCAAGTCACTTAACCCCATTTGCCCTCCAAAAAGCAAATTACAGAACTATCAGGTCAAGGAAAAAATACCTCAAGTGATCATAAGGAAACAATTCAAATATCAGGGAACCATAATCAGGATCACACAGAACTTAGCAGCTGCAACATTAAAGAGGTTATAGAATATGAAATTCTGGGAGCCAAAGGAGCTAGGACTGTAATCAAGAATCACTTATCCAGCAAAATCAAACATCATACTTCAAGGGGAAAAAATAATCATTCAATGAAATAGAAGGATTTCAAACTTTAAGAAGAAGATCAGAACTGAACAATGACAACAAAGAATCGCCAATATCAAAACTCAAGAGAGATCTAAAAAGGGAAAAGGAGAGGGAGGGCAGGGGCCATAAGGAATTCGATGGAGCTGAATTGCTTACATTCCTATGTTGGAAGAAAATACTTGTAATTCTTAAAAATTGTGCCACTAGTAGAATAGCTAAAAGGACTATACATAGAAAGAAGGTGTAGGAATAAAGTAAACAGGAAGGAATGACATAAAAAAAGACAAGGGATAAGAAAGAGGAGTACACCGGGTGCAGAAGGAAAGGATGAGTAGAATGGGGTAAATTATTTCATGTAAAAATATACAAAAAGCCTTTTTCACTAATGTGAAAATGTGTTTAATAGGAATACATGTGTAGAGTCCATATGAGATTGCAAGCCCTCTTGGGGAGGGAGGAGGAGAAAATTTAAACCTTACAGAAGAGAATGTTGAAAATTAAAAATAAATAATTTAATAAATTGAGGAGAATTTTAAAAATCTAACATCAAAAAAAAAAATACTCGCAAAAAAATCTGACCATAGAAAGTTATTATGGTGACAGGGAAGATCAAGACACAAACTGAAAAGAAGATAGCGATGTCAAAACACCCATGTGCAAAACCTCAGAGAAAAATGAGAAGTGGTCTCAAGCCCAGGGAAAACTCATGAAAGAGTGCAAAAAGGAACAATAAAAACCATATAAAAGATGCCAGTAACTGACATTGTAGGATGGATGGTGAACAAAGAGTCAGGCTAGGGGAGCATGATAAGATCAAAGCCAGTTTATTGATATTTCTCTTGAGTATATATAGAGTTCTTGCCTACAGATTTAAAGAATATCTTGTTTTCTGCTCAGTATGCTTGGGCTCCAATGTGCTTTCCAAGGAGCAGCTTGTACAGAATAGGCTAGCTTGTAATCGCTTCCTTTCTGCCTCCAATTTATCTCTGAGGAGAAGATAACTTTTTGTTGTGTGTGTTTTACATAATTATCTGAGGGGAAAGTTTCAGGCTTTGTCAGAGGGGACCTTGCTCCCTCCTACATCTCAGCTAGGTCTCTGAGTTTCCTCAGACCTTAATGCTCCAAGATATTTCAAACATGGCCTCCCACAAAAAGAGGTAAAAGAGCAATTGAGTAAAGAAATGAAAGAGATGCTAGAGAATTATAGGGTCAATAGCTTGGAGAAAGAAAACAATTGCTTACAAAGTAGAATTGACCCAATGGAAAATGAAATACAAAAGCTAACTGAGGAAAACAACTCTTTAAAAGTTAGAATTGGACAAATAGAGGATAATGCGTATATGAGATTTCTAGAATTAATCAGACAAATTCAAAGGAATGAAAAATAGAAGAAAATGTAGAACACCTCATGGGAAAAATAGCTGACCTGGAAAAAAGATCAAGGAGAGACAATGTCACAATCTTTGGACTACCTGAAAACCATAATCAAAAGGAAGACCTGAGTCTTAGGCATTTGAGAGTGCCACTGACCTTTTTTATTAAAATGTGAACATTATTAATAAAATGAGTAATTACTCAGAAAAATAGAAGGACCTGGACAGTACCTTTCAAGAAATTAACAAAGAAAACAGCCCTGATATCCTGGAACCAGAAGGCAAAATAGTCATAGAAAAAAAATTGATCAATCACCTCAGAAAAGAGATTCCAAAATAAAAACTCCAAAGAATTGTATAGTCAAATTACAGGACTATCAGGTGAAGAAAAAAATACTGCAACTGACCATAAGGACACAATTCAAATATCAGGGAACCACAATCAGGATCACACAGAACTTAGCAGCTGCAACATTAAAGAAGTTATAGAACATGATATTCAGGGAGGCAAAGGAGCTAGGACTGTAATCAAGAATCACTTACCCAGAAAAATCAAGCATAATACTTCAAGGGGAAAAAATGATCATTCAGTGAGATGGAAGAATTTCAAATTTTAAGAAGAAGATCAGAATTGAACAACAACAAAAAAGAATCTAGAACATGAAAACTCAAGACAAATCTAAAAAGGGAAAAAGAGAGGGAAGTGGGAACCATAAGGAATTGCTTACATCCCTACATGGGAAGAATTAAAATTTTTAATAATTATATTATTATATAATTTTTTAATTCTTAAAAATTGTACCACTAGAAGAACAGCTATCAGGAATATACATAGACAAGAGGTGCAGGCATAAAGTGAATTTAAGATAATGACATAAAAAAATAAGGGATAAGAAAGAGGAGTACACTGAGTGCAGAAGGAAAGATGGGTAGAATGGGGTAAATTATATCATGTGAAAATATGCAAAAAGCCTATTTTAATAGAGGAAAAGATGGGAGGGTGGGCAGTGGACATCACTTGAACCTGACTCTCATCATTATTGGCTCAAAGAGGGAATAATATAGACCATAAGTTGAATATAGAAATCCATCTTGCCCAACAGAAAGGTAGGAGAAGAAGAACTTAAGTAAAAGTGAGGATGAGGCTGACAGAAAAGAGGGAAACTTGGGAGAGGTGGCAGACAAAAGCAAAACACTGTCAAAGAAGGAAAGTTTGAAAGGAGATAGAGGATAAACAGGAGGAAAAATAAGGTGGAGGAAAATACAGTTAGTAAGCATAACTGTAAATGTGAAAGGGATCAACTCTCCTCTAAAATGGAAGCAGATATCAGAGTGGATCAAAATCCAGAATCCTAAATTATATTCTGCTTCAGCTGAAGAAAAAAAAAAAACAAGGTTGCAATCCTGATCACAGACAAAGGAAAAACAAAAATAGACTTAATAAGGAAGGAAACTCCATTCTGATTAAAGTTACTAAAGATAATGAAGTAATATCAATACAAAACATATATGCGCCAAGTAGTATAGCATCCAAATTGTTAAAGGAGAAGTTAATTGAGTTACAGGCACATGGCCAAACAAATGATAGAGAGAATTATAAAATGTTAAATAGATCATTTTGATTATATTAAATTAAAAGACTTTTGCACTAACAAAACCAATGCAACCAAGATTAGAAGGAAAACAGAAAGTCTGGAAACAATCTCTATAACAAAAAGTCAGGGATAAAGCTTTTAAATCTAGGACAGGACAGAGATCGGAACCGTTGGAACTTTTGTGCAGCTTCTCCATACTGTACTTAGACATTAAAGGCTTTTTACTTTTACTTTCTAAGAAAAAATTTATTTTAGGAATCACTGTTACAGTACAGGTTAAATTATTTGAAAAACATTTTTATAAGTCTCTCATCACTAAAGAGAAAGTGCTGAAAGATAATTAAGGTGTTTAAATCACCCTCCCCAACTCTGGTAAAGGAAAGTTCCATAACAAATTACATCAAGGGCTCTACTAACAACAGCCCTGGGGGTGTACACACTACCTACACTTATTAGGCAGCCTGAATCCACCATTCAGACTTCTCAACTCTGACTATATGATAAAAAAGCCTAAAATTCTCTATCAATAATTTTTGCATGTGATGATTTGAAACAAAATTTCACATATTATCTATGTTCTGTTGTATCTTTATTTTGTTAAATATTTCCTCAAAATTTTGATACTGGTCCTCCCTCTACCTCAGGAGTTTTATGTACAGTAGGCCATGAATCTGATACCTCTGAAGTAGACAGAAGGGTAAATAGTAAGGCACAGAAAATTAACTAAAAGTTTCAATGTAGAAAATCAGGTATTTACAACTTTTACCTTGAAGTTACAAAAGGAGGTTATAGTACCTCCCTCTTGAGTCCTCTTTCGTCCCAGATCAGATTAGGAAAAGAGAGTTCCACCCTTCCCCGCAATGGTCAAAGGAAGGAGGGGGAAGGAACATCAGTTGAACTGAGAGTTCTTGAAGTAATGGTCCTGAGCCCCTGATACTGCAAGCCTGGAAGTACCTACCTCCCAGGAGATAAGAAACCAATAGTTGTCTATACTGGATAAAACAATTCATCATTTTACCAATGATTTTATGTGATCTAGGAATTCAACTGACTTCATTTGAAACTTAACGTTTTTGCTACAGCTAAAACAACTTGGCTGCCATTTCTGGAACTTGTAAAATTGATTGTTTTAGTGTCCTAATGCTAAAACCTAGAACTGTTCATTGATTACTATATGCGGAAAAAAGGAAATTGGGTGAAAACTTTATTACATTCCTCCTGCATGTATGAGATTAGCAAAGCAGGAACTTCACTCTCAGCTCGTGGTCTATATCAATTCTTCTTATTCTTTAATAATGTTAAGACCCCTGGAAACTATTTCTATAAGAAACACCATCAGACTAGGATAGGAACTTGTTTTAGTTAATGTAGTCTTAAATAATGAACCTAACTTGACAAAAAGTTGCAAAAGATTAATGAGGATTTTTAACAATAGGCTATTGCATCAGGATGTTTAAATTTCAGAAAGAAAAACATTAAATGAAATCCCTGATGTATTAAAAGACCTAGTAGATCTTTATTGTTTATTATAGCTAGATGAGAACAAAATTAGCTCTAAGCTGTTATTGGTAAAAATCGCTGTTTAAGATAAAAGGTATTTAAGACCATATTCACAAATTCCAATCTTTTTCTTCCTAGACCTGATTCCTCTGATCAGACTAAACAATCAATAAAGGATATGAATTCTTTTTATGTCAGCTTATTGGAAAATTTAATATTTCTAACCTAACATTAGGAAATGTACATAAAATTATGGAAACTACTTGAAAATCACCTTAAGATATTCCCCTAAAGGAATTTTGGAACTAACAGCTTTTAAAAATACAGTGATCAGCTTTTAAGTGTTTGAGATTCAATTATACACACACACACACACACACACACACACACACACACACACTCACACACACACACACACACACACACACACACACACACACACACACACACATATATATACACACACATATATTTTTTTCTTCTCTTCTATTGGCTAATACACTTTGTGGTACCTAAATTAGTTTTGTTAAGTAGTAAGTCAGGAAAACAGAGAATGCTCACTGACCTCTGATAATCATTTAATATCATCAAACAGGCTGATCTGACTTATTTTCACAAAAAAAAGCTCTCTTTCTATGTCAGCCACTCCAGAGCCCAGATAGGGCTGGAAATAGGATTTAAAATAGACATCCAGAGATCATGATTTCCAAAAAGACCTAGCTTTGTCTCTGAGAATACCTCTCCTTATGTTAACAAAATCTATTTTATGGTCCTTAAGGATGGGACCCTCAACTCCAGGCAGTAACTTGAGTAAATGGACCTTTTCTTTTCTTAAGATTTTCTGGGCATATATCATGTTATGGAATGTTAATGGTAAAGAAAACATAGATATTCTGGATCACAATTTCAATCAGTGCTTTGTCAGATTTCTCTTGTTTTGTTATATTTAGCATTTATTCAATGAAGAAAATTCCTTTCTCATACAATGATTAAACTGTTATATATTTGTGTAACCCAGCCATCCCTAATTGGGATAGTCCTAGAATGTACTTAAGCTCTCTCATCCTTTTTTTGTCCATCAGTCAGGACTCTAGTGCTACACTCCAGGTGATGAGGTGAAGACTTTGGAAACCATCTTGAGCTCTCCTTGAATCTTTGAGGTACAGGCTCTGGGAAAGTAAATCTTCCCAGGGAAGACAGGTCATGGGCCTTAAGTTGTGGCTCTCCCCAAGTCTTTAGCCTTCCTTTGTTCCAATGGTTTGTTCCTTGATGCTCCTGTTGCCACCCTTGAACTGGCCTGGTCCACCATTGTGTATGGTCTCCAGTAACCTCCAGCAACTTCCCATCCTTAATCACTCATTACTGAAGTCCAACCCCATATGACTCCTCCTGAAGACCCTCCCCAAACTCATTACTGGAGTCTGACCTCATCTGACTCCTCCTGAAGACCCTCCCCAAACTCCTCCTTTAAACCACCCCTAGATTCCTCCCACAACCTTTCTGTATATAGAAGCCCATCTCCCCTCCATGTGGTGTGAGAGTGCCACAGAATGCCCTAGCACAGACTTATTCTGTGATAGACTTACTCTGTCCTGCTTGCCCAAAGGATCACAGATACCTAAGCTCCTTAAGAGTCTACCCAATATGGTGAACTTTCAATGAACTTTCCATAAACTTAACTATGGCTGAGAAGACTTGAGTTGAATTCTTTCGGCAGGACCCAGCATGTTGGTATTTTGGGGTCTCAGGCAACCCTAACCCTCTTAGTGGGTAAACCTCTTCACTAGGTACAAGTAGTAAAGCCAGCCTTAAGAGAATAATGAATAAATGTTGTAATTTATATTTGTCTCCTTTAAACCAAACCCTTTTCAGACGGAAAGATAGACTATAGGAAGCCCTTCAACCAGGCCTCCCTGCTCCCTCAATGATTTCAAAAGAATGGCCTTTTTGGACAATCAATTTAAAATATTGTTTTAAAAAATATCCCATCACATAAAGATGACTTGTCAATATTTTGCTTTTTCTCTTCCATTACTAGGGATGAAAAACAGTCCAATGATGTGCCAGAAATTTGTTCCAGAGACATTAAAACTATAAGAGATCAAGATCCATGTGCATATCTTATCTATTATATATGAATGATACCTTGTGTGCACATCCTCCAAAAGTGGTTTTGCAGTAAATACTTCAAGACGCTCAGGTTAGTTTATCTCAATATGGGTCACAGCCCCTGATAAAATTTAGTTGTAATCTCCATACAATTACTGAGGACATAAAATGAGAAATAAAATTATTGAGCCTCAAAAAATTGTAATTTGAAGAGATAACTTGGAGACTTTTAATGACTCAAAAATCACTACTATAAGGGGAAAACCCACCCCCACTTCCCCTAATGCTTAACAAAAGACAGCTCAGACTCTCCCTTATTCATATTCAGCAACCTTAGACTAAAGCCGAAATTGAAATGCTGATTACGGCAGACCCTTCCTGGCAGATATTATTGACTATATAGCAAGGATCAATGGATAATTTGAATAAATAGCCTGTCTTACATTTCATTTCTAATCAGCAGTGGATAATACCTCGAATACCATCTTTTTCTCCTCTGTACAAGCAGATAATGCTTTTACTGATGCCACAGAGAAATACAAGCTACTTATTATTTACCACCTGACATCAAGAGAGTTATTTCTACTCCTTTTTCATCTACCCAAAAGAATTAAATGTTTGCTACTTCATGTCTTCTAAAAGAACAGCCTCAATCCTTTAATGTCTTTATAGGTAGTACATTGAGACTGCAAGTATTAGGATTTTCAGTCACAAGAAGTAGTTAAAAGTGGAGAAGGTCCTTTTTGAATTTCTCACTTTTGCTCGCATGGATCTCTGCCTAGGCCCATTCGACAAGGCAATGCTGTGGCTGACAAATTAACAATACAGAGCTTACCCAGTACTATTTCCTTTATCTCTGCATTCAAAACGCAAGGATGCTAATATGTAATTTCACGTTTACTCAAGAACAGGCCAGGCAAATAGTTAAATCATTTTCTCACATATCTCCTCTAAAACCTAAGTAGTCTTTGGCAAATGAATGTCACATCTTTTGAAATTTACAATATATCCATGTCACAAGTGAACACTTTTTCCTCATACATTTTGTTTTGGTAACTTTGAAGGCTAGATAATCTTTGCTATTTAAAGCAAAATAAGAATTGAGAATATCTACTACCAAATATTTACATTCACAAGAATTGCCACATACTAATATTCGGAGTAAGATAAGTAATATCAAGCACAGTTTAAAAAATTGTGAACTAAGAATTTGAACAAGAAAGCTTAGTTTTCTTGAATCTAAAACTTAAATTTAATTTTTTTATTGTTGTTGCTACCATTCCTTCAAGAATTGACTTTTTTAGATTGATTTGTTCCCTGATATAAGATATAAGATATATAAGATATAAGATACTATAAATCACGTATTTAAATAATGGAGAGTCCTCTCCCTGTAACACCCCTCAGAAACGAAAAGGCAACAATCAATGACTATATTTCCATTAAAAATTTTTAAACTTAAAAAGCATTTTAATCATTTTCTCTTTCTTTGTAACTGTGAAACCTCCCATTCATTTAACTTAATAAGGCTACATTATATGGACAGAGCAAAATTCTTGTCCTTCAGTAGTATATGATTACACCTGTAGCTATAATTCAGTAGGAGAATTGTTTTTGGTTTTGGTTTTTTTTCACTCCATTTCCACTGTTTTTCACTGTAAGGTACTGCTAAAGAAATGAAAACTGATAATCCCCCCACCTACACTGGCAAATCATTTCAATCTTTTCATGAAACCTATTTACAAAAATAAAAAGGAGATTTGGATTTGGACCTATATATCACAAGGGCAATTAGCTACTGCCTTATACACTCGAAATTTTTTTAAGCATCATTAAAAATGCTACACAGCAGCAGAATAACAATTTGAAAAAGCACATATGCCCCAATAAAGTAATGGAAAAGCCCTACTCCTTAATCATGTAGATACTGTCCTGGTGTGTTCCACAGATCATCTCCCAGATGCAGAACCAGAGAAGAGGATCAGAGGATCCCTCACAAGGACAACCCAAGAGTAAATGACTTGGCATCCCACCTCTTCACAGGATGATACAGTCTTCTGATCGAACAGAACTTCTGATCACAGACTTCAGAAAGGCCTGCACTTCAAGAAATCTCTGATTTTCTAATAAGAACTGATTTTTGGACTGTTTAAATCAAAGGATTGCCTCCCTCTTAATGTCGGCAATTCTGTCTTCTATTTCTCTGCTAAGTGGGATACAAACTGCTTAATTTGTGAATGAGTTGGCAAGGAACGTTACCTTGGCTTTGAAAACCCAAGACTATAGATAAGACATACTATCCATTCATCGCAAAATCAATCTGTGGGTACAGTTAGAAACACTTAAGACCAGACTTCTTCTCCAATGTAATAATGGATATATCTATCTAGGTATGGATTGTTAATTGCATTGATTCTACTTTTGCTCAATGTATATCTTGTTGCACAATCTTTATGTTTGCCGTTTTCCAACTAATTTCACTTATGCTTGTGTAATGCCACGCACCAGCAGATTCCCAAAGGAATGCTCCTCTGAACAGTTTTTAGAGTTCAGATTACAAAATAGAGTGAACACTCTGTTTATTCCATTACAAATCAAGACAAACATTGAAAACATTATAATATTCCCAACATTACATCTTATCACAGAAAATGGCCACACAGTT
>JAQQSU010004308.1:0-14115 GCA_028627135.1 Pseudochirops cupreus
TTATAACCTTACATTGCTGAGAGGAGCCCAGTCTGTTGAAGTTAGTCATCACATATATGTTGTGTCTGTGATTGTGTACAAATTTCTCCTGGTTCTGCTCTTCTCGTCAGCATCAGTTTATATATGTCTCTCCAGGTTATTATGAAGTCTGTCTGATCCTCATTTCTTATAGCACAATAATATTCCATGACATCCATATACCACAACTTGTTCAGCCATTCCCCAGTTGATGGGCATCCCCTTGATTTCCAATTCTTTGCCACCACAAAAAGAGCTGCTATATATTTTTGTACATATAGGTCCTCCTCCCACTTCTCTGATCTCTTTGGCATATAACCCTAGAAGTGGTATCGCTGGGTCAAAGGATATGCACTTATTTATAGCCCTTTGGGAATATTTCCAGATTGCTCTCCAGAATGGCTGGATCAGTTCACAGCTCCACCAGCAATGCATTAGTGTTCCAATTTTTCCACATCCTCTCCAGCATTTATCATTTTCCTGTTTTGTCATCTTAGCCAATTTGGCTGGTGAGATGTGGTACCTCAGCCAACTCTTTATTTCTGTCTTGTGCCTGACCAGACACACATGGTATCATCTTCCCCACCTCCCCTGATTTGAAAGGGGCCTGAGAATTAATAGTTATACTAATTTTTTTGGTCTTTTTTTGGAGGGAGAAAGGCAGGGCAGTTGGGGTTAATTGTGACTTGCCCAAGGTCACACAGCCAGTAAGTGTTAAATGTAAGAGGCTGAATTTGAACTCAGGTCCTCCTGACTCCAGGGCCAGTGCTCCATTCACTGCACCACCTAACCACCACAGTAGTTATACTATTAAAGTGGAGGAGTGAGAGGCCACGTGAGGATTGTTTGTGGACTTATAAATCAAAGCCTTTTTTCAAATCTAAAAACAGTTCAAAATTTTTAATGTTGGGGCTGTTATTTGAGAGGAATTGGGAATGAGAGAATATGCCTAAAAAAAATGATTCATTGAGAAAGAAAACACCCAATTATTGCTATACAATGTACTGTTTAAATAGATAAAGCTTTACTAGGGCTTCTCTACCTAGACGCTTAGCAGAGCTTGGAATAGCTGTCATTAATCCCATCTCCTTTTTAAAAAATGCAATCTTTGGCTAAACTAAGCCTTATTATTCGAAAGGCCAAGTGAATTATGCTTAATATACAGGGCAGCAGTATAGTTTGGTTTCTAAGGATACATTTCAATAAATTGAGTCACCAATATTTCTTAAAATAGTACCAGTTTTTTTGTTTTGTTTTGTAGAGTAAAACATGTTGTCCTGGGCCCTCTGTTTCTCTCTCTCTCACCGATCTCATTTATATAACTGTGGCTTCATTTATCACCTTTAGTAAGACAACTCCCATATACAGCCCCAACCTCTTATTTTCCAGTTCTTTATTTCCACATACTTCTAGGACAGCTTCACTTCTCTCAAATCAATTAACCCTAAAATCAAATTCATTATCTTTACATCTAAAGTAAATCTTTCTGCCCTTTACCATTCTTTTGGCCGCTTATTTATTCATGTAAGTCCACATAATTATATACTAGCCAGAAAAGCTAATGGGTTCAGCATTAGAGAAGTGATTGTCCGTGCTTTACTCCTCCTTATGCCGGAATGTTGTGGGCAGTATCACATCCAAAGTATTATGCTGAAGGGCTATGAGTTTATGTCATTTGACGGTCAATGGAAAGAACTGTTACCCTAGAATATAGAAAACTGAGGAAGATGACATTATGGCTATCTTCAAATGTTTAAAGGATCATCTGGAGGATGGGAAATTATACTGTTCTGTTTAGCCCCAGAGGGTGGAGCTAGGAGCAATGGCAAGAAAGTTGTAGGGGAAAAGTTTTGACTTGAGGTAAGAGAAAACTTCATAAGAATTAGAATAATAGAGTTGTACAGTTGCCTGTCATAGGAAGCAATGGAGTTCTCCCTCACTAAACAGTCTTCAGTCAGAGGCTGGATGACCCCTTGTGGTTATGTTTTAGATTTTTGTTCAAGGACAGATTGATTAGATTGCCTCTGAAGCCCCTTAAAATTTTTGAGATTCTGTGCTTTTCCAGATAGCCTGAATCTATATTCTACTTGTTTCAAAAATTATGTTTATTTAAACAAAAACAAAAACCTGTGGATAATCTTGTACATCCTTCTCTTTTATTCCCCAAATCTGATCAGTCACCATGTCCTTTTGGTGCTTCTGTCTCTTCCATGTGCTTTTTCTTTTTCTTTTTTCATTGTCACCAGTGGTTGAGGGTCTTTACCTTATGCTTGTATTTCCACAATAATCATTGAAAGTCTTTTCACAATAATCATCTAACTGGTCTCTCTGCCTTTTGTGTCTTCTTTCTCCCTGATCTATTCACAATGGTAACCAAAATTAATCTTAAAAACTACTTTAATCTTCTCATATTCCTATGAGGAATAGGAAACAATAGGTTTCCCATTAACTTCAGGATAAAATTAAAAGTTCTAACAACATACCAATTATGATAGATTTATTATTACTATATAAAAACAATATCACTTCCTCCCAACTGAAATTTATTTACAAGACACTTTTGCATAATGTCTTATTTGATCCTCACAATAATCTTTAAATGTGACAGATATTATCTATGTTTAACATGAAGAAACTAAGACTCAGAGAGATAAGGAAAAGAGCCCATGTTTTCTGACTCCTAGTTCAGCATTCTTTCTGTTAATTAAAAATATAAAGCAATAAGAATGCCAATAAATATAATAAGTAGAATTTTATCGAGTTTATTGGAGCCATGGATACTATCGAAAAGTGGATTTTCTGTGGGGAAAGGACTTAAATGAAAAGTTTATCCTGTCAATTATGAGAAAAAATAATAAAAAATATTTTATTTTCAAAAATGAGGTATAACAACCTTATTTTATGGTTCTTTCAGATTATTAAAGACTTTAATACTATGCTACTCTCTTACATCTGTGACAAAAATTATATTAATTAATCAAATTTCAACCACAACATTTCAATAAGTGTATATTAAGTGCCTGATGTGTGCCATGTTATGTGCTAAGATTACATAGAAGGACAAAAAGCAGCCCCCCTGCTCTCAGGGAGCTCATAGTCTAATGGAGGAGATAACATGAAAACAACTATGTAAAAACAAGATATATATATATATATATATATACAGCATAAATTGCGGGTAATCCTAGAGAAAAAGCCAAAGTATTAAGAGAGATTGGGAAAGGCTTCTTGTAAAAGATGGAATTTTAATCAAATTAAAAGCCAACATTTGGATACAGCCAAACAGAGGTAAATACCCTTGTCAAAAGGGATCTAAAATGTGAATTGGCTTTTAGAAGCATTTAATCCTGAGATCTCCATCCCTGATTTACCAGTTTTTAGTCATGTTTAGTGAATTTGCAAGGAACATTTTGAATGGAAAAGAAGCATTTTAAAAAAAAATAACAGGAAATGAATAATGTGGAAAATGCTAACTTGTGATATTATAAAATACTAGCACATTTTGATTTACTGAATTGTCTAGATTTTTAAAAAAGTTTACCCTATATGAGTTTCTTTTTTATCATTTCCTTAATTGGTGATATTAAGTCAACCAAAACTAGAACACTAATTCCTAAATTCTGCACTGTTTTTGGTACTTCGAATAAAGGGGGAAAATGATGTTTTCCATCTGGCTTCCCCCAACCTTTTCCCCTGAACCCCACCTCTACTCTTATTTCAAATCTTCCAGTTCTTATTAAAAAAAAGAAAAGAAAAGAACTGCTTAAGGCCTGGTTATTTACCTAATAAACTGGCTCTTGTATTGCCTGGGAAATGCTTACATTTTTCAGCCAAGAAATCCTAGTAACAGGCAAACAGAGGTCTAGCAGTCAGGTCTGAAGAAACAACAAAATGAAGGTCAGCTAATATCACCATTATTCTCTTTCCTGGTGGCCATGACAGCAGTGGGGTTTATTTGAAGATCCCAGACTCAGAATCATTGCTTGCATTGTTAACCTCCCAAGTATTTTAGTCTCTGCCAACAGTTTCGGATATTAATGTATTCTAGAGATCAATGAATGAAGAATTCCTCTGCACTTTTTTCTTTTTTTTAATTTTTTTTCCTTCCATACACTTTGTTTGCAGTGTCTTTGTCTGCCAGACGTTGCTGGGCATTTCTAATGAGAAAGCAAAGAATTGCAGAAGGAAAAAGCAAAGGGGGAGGGAGGGAGAGAATGGGAGAGGAAAACAGGGCGTGTTTAGCACTTTAACAGTAAGGTGAAATTTTTACAAGCTAGTCAGGTGCACAAGGCTCATTCAGGGAGGGCATTGGTGATGCGAATACGGAGTGAAAAGCTCATTTTTTGGACACGTCTAACTCATTGATTAGCTTCCTGCAACAAAAAGTACTTTTATTTCTGAACACCATTTTCCCTGCAGGACACCCTGCCTCAGCACTGCTTTAGTATTCATCCAACTTCATTACTGCAGCCACCTCTCAGCCCACCCTGGGCAGCTGCTAAAAGGGGGAAAAATTAAAGCAATTCATACTCCTGGTGACTTACTGCTGCAGAATAATTGGTTTCTGTTTGCAAAGAACATTATCACAGCAAAGCCCGGAGAACAGAAAGGCTTGTCTAAAGGAGGTTGTTGAGAAAGGAACTTTCTAGTGAACGTATTTATTAGATTATAACAGAATGTGTAGAAATAGTTTACTATTGGAAAAATCAAACACATGAAAAACAATTTACCTATTATTTTGATAAGTCTGAGGTTTTTTTTATAGTTTAAAAATATAAATTTTCTATTTAGATACTAGAATTTGTACTTAGATTTTTGCATGTGTACTTACATACACATGTATTAACATATTCGTTGATCCCTCATGGAAATGTTAATGAGACTAAACCAGTTAAAGAGCTCCCTACACAGTGCTGTGCTTTGGGTAAGGGTGGAATGAAATGCAGACCCTCTGAAGGCTTCTCTGACACACAAGAAGTCCCTTTGTTTCCCGTTTTATAAACCAGAGGCATGTCTAAAATTGCAGGGAAAGTGAGAGGGGGCTGAAGAGTTAGTTCTGGAGGCTTGGCTTTCTGTATTGAATAAAGAAAAATTATTAGATGGTTGTTTGTGTCTGTATTTGATGGGCCATGGTATGTTTTGAAGTTCTAAAGGAAGGTGCTCTGAAGATGTAAGCAGGATCTGTCTTTCATTTGGACTTAATTAAGAAACTTGCTGGCTTTGTCTGTAGGGGGCCCATTACGTGCAAGCTTCAACCACCTCTGAATAGGGGCCCAGCCTGGAAAGTGTATACATGCCATACTGCCTTTGTGTTATGTTGCCAAACTGGAGACAGTAGCAAGTGCAAGCTAGACTTGCCAAAGGTCATCCCTTGTTGTTCATAAATGTGAACTCACATCCCAAATAGAAACTAAAGCAAGTGTACGGACATTTCTTACAGACCTAGAACTAATGAACTTTTCTGTTTTGTGAATATAGTAAACAAAAAAATCACAGAGGGTTAGAAAAGAGTTTGTCATGTTTTCCAGAGCTTACCTTCTCTGATGATAATCCAGGACAAGCAGCATCATAGTATGGCAGATACTGGACCTGGAACTGGAGGAGTCTCTATCACTTGATATACTGGGTGTGGCATAGCATAGTCTTAGGAGACTACAGAATGTATCTGTACTCCTTTAAAAATGTAGCTCTGTGCCCCAGAGAAAGATGAGGGTACTTCTAGGGGTGGGTAGGACTGCAATTAACCATGGCTAGTTCCTTTTTCATATTTTATATCTGATAACTCAAGCAGGTTAGAATACAGCCCAGTCCATGAGACTTGCTTTAGAGACTCTCAAAACAGAGGGGAACAAAAAATTCAAACACAGAGGGAAAACACGCAGTTAACTGTTTCTCAGGGTTTTACTACAATTCCATAAAGAAATCTCACCTGGCCCTTTGCCTTTCTTTCCTGTCAGCAAATTCAGCTCTGCTGTCACAGTATTCAGGGAAAATTGGGACCAGGCTATTTCCGATTCTGCAACATGCCTCAGAATGGGAGAGTTTGTTGCCCTCATTAAGGCTATAGACAGTATCTACTACCTTGCTGCTCTCAGTCCAACCTCCTTGATTGTGTAAACTCTGGCTGCTAATTCACATAAAATAAGACAGAGAACAAATAGTCTTTGCTTAAGGATCAAAGATTATTTTTTAAGTAGCGCTAGTGACTTTCTTGCAAGATCCAGATTCAAAACCTGCCCAGGTTTTGTTGCTTGTCTGAACCTATGGTACCTGTCTTTTCCTCCTTACATTAGCAGTCGTAGAGTCAACAATCTACTCCTGATATTAAATCCACTTTGTTATTTGGACCCATGATATTTGTCAGACTGTTCCTGCTTGCTTGGATCTCAAAGTCCTACCTAGTTTCATTCCCATTCCCCTAGGGCCTGGGCCGTTGCCTCCTAATGCCCAAAGGGACAGAAGCCATTGACCTTCTTTTGCTCTCTTTCCTTTCCTTTTTGGTCTGTTTCTCTCCTTCCCCTATTATTCTTTGCCCATCACCTTTTCTCTCTACCTATGTCCTTCTCTGTGGTTCTGTTTTCTTATTCTTTTCTGAATATTCCATAGTATCTAAAAGTCATTTAACACCTACTGACAATTTTATTCTGCTTTTTTATTTCATTTTTCTTTTCCTATGAGTCTCTTTCCTTCTACTCTACCACTCACTGACCATAACCTGGATAGATGTTTATTTAAAAATATTTTTGGATTTATTGAATAGCATTTTACATCCCTTAAAAATCAAATGACTTTTAGTATTTTTATAACTCATTTTACAAAAACCAAATTATAATATTCTAAGCTGCTTTTTTGGTGACTTTTGTTCCTGCTCCCCTCTCCCCCACCTGCATTAGTGACTTTCAATAGAATAAACGTTAATCTTTCCTCATAATAATCCAGAGAAATTAGAGTTTCTGGAATTATTAGATGATTTAAAAGGAAATAAATATCTCTTCACCAAATGTATTTGGGTTTACATTTTTCAAATACATATATACATATACACATATACACATACATATATATGGGTTTGTGTATATCTCTCTGTCTTTATCTATCTGTCTATCTATCTGTTTATCTATCTATTATATCTAAGTTCTGGGCCTCCAAAGCTGAAAGGGCAGACCTTAACCTTTTGATAATGGCAGGGTCTGTAGTGAGGAGGCTTTTTTTTTTCCTTAAGATTCCTCTTGACATACAGGAACTATGTGGACAATATTGACATCTATGTTTTAAATGGTTTTGAGGTGACTTTAACTGAAACATTTGTAATATTATAAATCTTTAGTTCTTTCTAATGGGTGGTTCTTATAAAAAAGGAATAGAACAGAACTAAAAGCCATTCTACAATAGATTAGTTTCCTCAGGAAAGTTAGCAAATTGAGTTGGTTTATAATGGAAAAAGTAACTAAGAAGCTAACAGGCCCATCATCAGCCATCCTTTCCCTCTTCAGATGTCCTGTCCATTCCCCTACATACAATGTAGGAGTAAGGCCTTAAACAAGGGATCCAAGAGAACCGTGGACAAGAAACATACAATGGTATGGGATAAATTTCTTTAGCATAAATAGCTGTCTCCAAGGGTGACTGGTGTGAATGAATTCCTGCTGTGTGGGTCTCTGTGCCTACACAGGAGCTCTATGGCTTTAAGGGCCCTTGTCCCACCCCCTGGGCTGGGTAAGTTCTCAGGCTCCCCTCCCAGGCTTGGTGAGCAATCCCCCTGTGGGCCTCCTCTTTCCTTTCAAGCTGTGAGTGGTAAGGAGCTCAGTGACAGCTCCTCTTTCATTTCCCTTTGCAAATCCCAGTGCTGCTCCTGGGGCTTTCAAAGGGAAAGCATAAGACATTCTACTTGTTCTGTCCAGCAGGACAGGACCTAAGGTCACTCAAGCAGTAAGCCTGGGGAAGGCCTTCTCTTTTGCAATGACATGTAATGGAAATTCCTTGGAATAACAAGGGAACCCCAAATTGCCACTTCTTTCATCCTCAGTATCACCTACCAACTCAGGAACCTTGATCTGGAGCTTTATTGTTTGTGGCCTGTCAGCATGATTCTTTCTTCCTTGTTCTAGTTACAGTCCCTAAGTGATTGTGTGTATTTGATATGTTATTGTCAAGATTGTTGACATTTTGCTGCTCTTAATCTTCATCTCTTCATTTCCCTTCTCCTTAGGAAAATGTAGAAAATAAACTTACCCTAGAGTTTTCTGAAGCTCCATATCTCCTCAACCATCCCCCTTCCTAATAAAATAAAGACATCCAAAGTAAGCACATATGTGGTGCATTGGCAACATTCAGTTCTTAACCAGTATGAACTTCAGGGTGAACTTTTAGCAGTAGTTTATATTCCCATTATCTCCCATCATCTGTTTGGTATAGAAGTATAACGCTTAGCACATCCTTAGCATTATAAAATCTAAAGCCCATCTCATAGGCCTATATGAGTGCTGAGTGATATTTGTACTTGGGCAAGGTTCGGAATTCAGAATGTCCATTATCCTCTCACTCACAGTATTTACTATGGCATTAATGAGTAATTTTGGACTTATTTTGTAAGTCTTAAGAGTTCTCATTAGGTAAATATGAAATACATGTTGCATTTGCCAATACTTGTTTTCGCAGTCATTTGTAAATCCTTGTATTCTACAATGAATGGCTGATCGTTTCAAATAGTCTTATAATATGACAGTTTGAGGAATATAAAATAGGACTTGAAAGGAAAATGTGAATGAATTAGATTATTTTATTTTGAAAAATAAGAGTCAAAAGGATGCCCAATGTAAAAAATCTTAGTTCAAGCTTTAAGAACTACTGGGATTGAAATATAAAAGGCACATGATGGGTATCAGAAAGGACTTCTTGTCCACAAGAATTTTTATCATAGAGTCATAACCCTAGATCTAGAAAGGACCTCAGATATCATCTAGTCTAACCCCTCATTGTAGAGACATAGAAACAGAAGCCCAGGGAGTTTAAGTGATTTGGTCAAGGTTACACAGGTAGTAAGTTGCAGAGGTGAACCATAAATCTAGGTCCATTTACTGGAGAGCCAATGTTTATCCTCTGGATTAGATGTTAGAAGGGCCCATTTTTTTTTGAGAGGGAAAACAGACAACTCTAGTCAAAGGGAGTGAGTTATAGGAAGCAACTAAAAATGCAACTTAGGAGGAAAGAAATATTTCAGAAACATTTACGTGGTTAGAGGTAAAGAGCTTAAAGTAAGAGGAGGAGTAGGAGTAATGTAGGAACTGCAACCAATCAAGGAATAGGAGAGAAAGACCCTGAACTAGATACCATCATTCAGTATGGGATAAAAAGTCTTAATGCCTAGTACTAAAAGGGAGCTTCATAAGATAAAGGAGTTGAACCAGATAGACCCTAAGATCTTTTCTGAGTCTTTGCTCCTGTGAAGAGAGGAAATGCAGTGGTAATGCTAATAAAAATAATTGAAATTTATATGTCCTTTAATACTCTATATATCCCTACAATATCCCTGTGAGCTGCTATTATTTTCACTTTATAAATGACTGAACAAGGTTGGCAAAGTTGAGTGACTTGACCAGAGCCATTATCAGAGATGGTATTTGAGGATAGGTCTCTCTTGTCTCCCGGTCCAACATTTTTTTGTTATGTTACTTTGAAACATTGCTTAAAGATTTAGTTCATCAAACATTTTTTATATATATATGGGGGTGACTGCTAATAAAGAAAAGAAGGAAGAGAAAAAAAGAAATTTGGCATGTTGTACTGGCATTTCATTTTAAGTTTTTTAAACAAAACAAACAAAAAAGGCCCGGATGACGGTGGCATACCCAGAGGCCCAGACGAGGCCTGGTCAACATTGTGGCAAGTTCCTATTACTACAGGGCTGGGATTGATGGAGCAGGGTAAGAGACAAATGCAGGGCCCATGGCAGTGGCAACAGCTACACCTGGGACTACCAGCCACAGCCTGGAAATTTAAAAAGCCCCTATCTGAACTTCCAGGGACCAGGATGGCAGAGTGAACCTTGGCTGCTCCAATTCCCTGCTCTGACCCTGAAAACACAGTAATTATTGCCCCAGAGCAAAATTTTAAACAATAAAGGCTTGGGAGCCCTAAAGGAAGGGCATGGCTAAGGCCCTGCCTCAAAATGGGAAAAAACAGACTGCAAAGACAAAGACTCTAGAATCCTATTATTGTGAGAGGGAGGAACCAAATTCAGAAGGAGATAGTATTAACTCCACACCCACTGCTGAAGCCTCAGCAGGGTATATGAATTGGTCCCAAGCATAGAAAGCATTTTTAGATGAGCTCAAAAAAGAACTTTGGAAACCAAATTAGAGAGGTAGAAGATAAAATCTATAATTCTTTTAAAATCAAAATTGTGAAATTAGAAAAACATTACAATGAAGAAAATAGCTCTTAAAAAGAAAAATGTGTCAACTAAAAATGAAATCTGAACATATGGAAAAGGAGCTTTAAAAACTAACTGAGGAAAATAATTCACTAAAAATTAGAATCAAGCAAATTGAAGCTAATGACTCTATAAGGCACCAAGAATCAGTCAAACAAAACATCAAGAATGAAAAATTAGAAAAAAGAGGTAAAATATCTCAGTGGAAAAATAACTGCCCTGGAAAACAGATACAGGAGAGATAATCTGAAAATTGTTGGTCTGCCAGAAAATCATGATAAAAAAATGAGCCTGGAAAACATCTTCCAAGAGTTCATCAAGGAAAACTGCCCTGAGATCTTAGAACCAGAGGGTAAAATAGAAATTGAGCAAATCCACCAGACACCTCCTGCAAGATATCCCAAATTGAAAAGTCCGTGAAATATGGTAGCCAAATTCCAGAACTGTCAGGTAAAGGAGAAAATACTACAAGCCGCCAGAAAGAAACAATTCAAATATCGTGGAACCACAGTGAGGATTGCACAGGATCTGGCTTCTACACTGAAAGATCAGAGGAACTGGAATATGATTTTTTTGCAAGGCAAAAGAGCTCAGGTTTCAACCAAGGATCACCTATCCAGCAAAACTAAGCATAATCTTCCAGGCAAGGAGATGGTCATTCAGTGATGTGACGGACTTCCAGACCTTCCTGATGAAAAAGCCAGAGCTCAATGGAAAATTCAACCTCCAGTTATAAGACTCCAGAGAGACATAGAAAGGTAAATGGGGAAAACACACAAACACACACACACAACTTGTTATTTAAAAAAAAGCCAATTGTTTACATCCCTATATGGGAAGCTGATACCTGTTAATACTGTGAATTCTCTATCTATGGCAGCATCTAAAAGGGATATAGATAAATAGAGGGTGTGGGTATAAATTACATAAAATGATAATTAAAAAACCTTATTAAGGCTTGAAAAGAGACTGCAATGGAAGAAGAGGAAAAAACAAAGCAGAAAAGGGTAAAATATGCCACACAAAGAGGCATAAAAACATTACAGTAGAGGGAAAGAAGGGAGGGAGATGAGCATTACATGAGTTTTTCCCTCATTGGTTCTGGTGCAAGGAGGAAATAACATAATCAGTTAAGTATAGGACTCTATCGAGAAGAGATGTAAAACTTATCATAATAGAGGGAAAGAGGGGAGGGAAAGGAGCATTGCATTAGATGTATTCTCATCAATCTTGGTTCAAGGAAGAAATAACATACTACATTAAGTATAAAAATCTGTCATGCCCTACAGGCAGTAGGGGGGGAAAGGTCCGAAAGGGGGAGGGATTTAGAAGGGAGGGAAGAAATAGTAAGGTTGAAGGGTAGGAAAAGGGAGGGAGGCTGATAAGAATGGAATACAGAGGGAGGCAGTGGTCAAAAGGAAAACTCTTAAAAAGGGGAAGGGAGAAGGGAAAAATAAAAGTATTAACAAGGAAGGGAATAGGATGGAGGGAAAGACATAGATAGTAATCATAACTGTGAATGTGAATGGGATGAACTCTCCCATAAAATGAAGGCAGATAGCAGATTGGATTAAAAACCATAATCCTACAATATGCTGTTTACAAGAAACACATCTGAAACAGGGGGATACACAGAGGGTAAAGGTAAAAGGCTGGAGTAAAAATATATCATGCTTCAGCTTAAGTAAAAAAAGCAGGAATAGCAATCCTTATCTCAGACAAAGCACAAACAAAAATAGATCTAATTAAAAGAGATAAGGGAGGAAACTATATCCTGCTAAAAGGCACCATCGAAAATGAAGCAACATAATTACTAAACATTTATGCACCAAGCAGTACAGATCCAAATTCCTAAAGGAGAAACTAAGGATGTTAGAGGAAGAAATAGACAGTAAAACTATACTAGTGGGGGACTTCAATCTCCCCCTCTCTGAGCTTGATAAATCTAACCTCAAAATAAACAAGAAAGAAGTTAAGGAGATGAATAGAATTTTAGAGAAGATACCTATGTTAGACCTCTGGAGAAAATTGAATGTGGATAAAAAGGAATGCACCTTCTTCTCAGTGGTATATGGCACATACACAAAAATTGACCATGTAGTAGGGAATAAAAACCTCACAATTCAGTGCAGAAAGGCAGAAATATTAGATGCATCCTTCTCAGATCATTATGCAATAAAAATTATATGTAATAAATGGCCATGGAAGGATAGATGAAAAACTAATTGGAAGCTAAATAACTTAATCCTAAAGACTGAGTGGTTCAAACAAGAAATTATAGAAGCAATCAGTAACTTCATTTAAGAGAAGGACAATAATGAGACAACATACCAAAACTTGTGAGATACAGCAAAAGCAGTTCTTAGGGGAAGTTTTATATCTCTGAAGGCATATATAAATAAAATAGAGAAAATGGAGGTCAATAAATTGGTCATGCAACTGAAAAAGCTAGAAAAAGAACAAATTGAAAATCCCCAATTAAATACTAAATTAGAAATAATGAAAACTGAAGGAGAGATTAATAAAATTGAATTTAAGAAAAATATTGAATTAATAAATAAGACTAAGAGCTGGTATTATGAAAAAACCAATAAAATTGATAGATCTTTAGTCAATATGATAAAAAAAAAGGAAGAAAACCAAATTTCAAATATCAAAAATGAAAAGGATGAATCTACCACCAATGAAGAGGAAATTAAAACAATAATTAGGAATTATTTTGCCCAGTTGTATACACATAAATTTGACAATCTTAGGGAAATGGATGAATATTTACAAAAATATAAGTTGCCCAGGCTAACTGAAGAGGAAGTAAACTACTTAAATAATCCCATCTCAGAAAAAGAAATTGAACAAGCCATCAATGAACTCCCTAGGAAAAAATCTCCAGGGCCAGATGGCTTTACTAGTGAATCCTACCAAACATTTAAAGAACAATTGACTCCAGTACTTTACAAACTATTTGGGAAAATTGGAGAAGAAGGAGTCCTACCAAATTCTTTTTACAACACAAATATGGTACTGATACCTAAATCAGGAAGAGACAAAACAGAGAAAGAAAATTACAGACCAATTTCCCTTATGAAAATAGATGCAAAAATTCTGAATAAAATATTAGCAAAAAGACTACAGCAACTCATCACGAGAATAATACAGTTTGATCAGGTAGGATTTATCCAGAAATGCAAGGGTGGTTCAATATCAGGAAAAGTATAAGTATAATTGATCACATCAACAAAAAAACTAGAAGAAACCATATGATTATCTCAATGGACACAGAAAAGGCTTTTGACAAAATACAACACCCATTCCTGTTCAAAACACTAGGAAGTATAGGAATAAATGGAGTCTTCCTTAAAATAATAAGTAGCATCTATCTAAAACCATCTGCAAGTATTATATGTAATGGGGATAAGCTAGAAGCATTTCCAGTAAGATCAGGGGTGAAACAAGGATGTCCACTATCACCCCTCTTATTCTAGAAATGTTAGCAGTAGCAATAAGAGAAGAAAAAGGAATCAAATTAGGCAAAGAAGAGACTAAGCTATCACTCTTTGCAGATGATATGATGGTATACTTAGAGAATCCTGGAGAATCAAGTAAAAAAACTACTTAAGATAATAAACAAATTTGGCAAAGTTGCAGGATATAAAATAAACCCACAT
>JAQQSU010004309.1:0-14115 GCA_028627135.1 Pseudochirops cupreus
TGCATCGGTTTTAAATAAAACCTCTTGTTTTTTTACATCAACTGACCTCCTCGTCTTGCTGGGGGGGGGGGGTCGCGGTCGAAAAAGACCCCTGTGGGTCCTACAATTATAATGCTTTTTCTGCCTTCCAGTGCTCTGCATGGAAGCTTGCATCTACTTATCACCTTGTCCTACTTGCTTGTGCTAGCAGGATTCAGTTATCCCTGCTCAACATTCACCTTGGCAGTCATCAGTCTGTGACATCCTGCAGGTCCTCCTGTCTTCCCATGTTCCGGCTCTGCATGACTTTATTTTCAATTACAACCCAGGCAGGATTGTCACTCCTGAAAATCTGTTTGTTTGGTCAGTTTGCAAAATCATTCTGGGACACAGCATACCTAGCCTTTAGCCACAGCACTTTGAGATCGCAATGCTACAAGAAGACCAAAGGTCATCCTTAAGAATATCCTGTTGAATGTGAAGTTATGATGGTCATAAGTCAGTCCCTGGGATCATAGAATTAGAGCAAGAAATGACCTTATAAGCCATCTAATTCAATCCCCACATTTTATAGGTGAGAAAGCTCGAAACATGAAGTGATAAATCTAAAGTCACACAAGTAGAAAGAACAGGGATTTGAACTCAGGTCTTCTGCTATATCATGTTGTCCTGATCAATCTAAGCATAGCATTCATCTAGGTAGGAATATAATCAGATCTTAGATTGAAGAATGGAGGGAGCCACGTGACTGGAAGAAAATTCTAATTCCACACAAGTGCAAGAGAACATTCTCCAAACTGAAGCAAAAAGACACTTGGGTGAAAGACGGGAGGCAGAATGTGCCCAGCAAGTTGAACTATCACCACCACCTTGACCACCATCTCGTGTTGAACACTGATGAAGACAGGCTAGGGACCCTGAACCCAAGGGCTTTGGGAACAGCTGCATCCCTCAACCCACCAGTCCTGCTTCTACTCCAGTCCCCATAGCCACCATTGAGGGGAGAAATCATTATGGACAAGGGGCTCACCCTTTACGTTACGGCCAGCAACAACTACTGACCAACTGTCATCAACAGGCAGATGAGCATAAGAGCTCTGGAAATGGTAGCACCCACTACATCAAATGGTCCCGCTTTTCCTGCTTTCGGTCTACCCCTACCAACCAAATCCTTATGGAGAAGAGGCCAGCTATCCTCACCAATAGATGCACACAAGTCAAGCAAGCCAGGCAAGCTGAAGCAACAAGAGAAAGACAGGAGGCAGCAGCATGTGCCAAGCAAGTCAAACCACCACCACCTTGACCACCATCCCGCCTAAGATTTCGATAAAGGTATGACCCTAAATCCAAGAGCCTTCACGATACTATTGGTCCCAGCCCAGTGCCTTCAGTCATCACTGTGGGAGAGGCAGTCAGGCTACTTCTCCTGAGTTGGTTACCTACAGACACAGATAATAAAGTCCCAGAAGAGAAATTTCTTGCTCTCGAAGTCCTTGACACTGATAAATAGTTAAACGTTGAAAATTGGTATGATTTTATCAATAGAAAATTAAAGAAAAATCATTAAGGTCTGCATTGCCACTGCACCCTAAGGACTACAGGACCTTTCCTCCTGCCCGGAAGTGGAAATTGTCCCTAAGTGTTGTCTCCCCTATTAGAATGCAAACTTCCTGAAAGCAGGATTGTTTTACTATTCTATTTGTATCCCCAGTGCTAAGCACAATTCTTTGCTCATATTAAGAACTAAATATTTCATTCATGCATTCATCCTTCTGGGGAGTGTCTTAAGCTACTTCTCATTTTTGAATAGACCAGTCATTTGGGTTTTGAGGTTCATTGCAGTGGCTGAATCCCAAACAAAAGAACCATCACCAAATGGCTAGTGCGACTGGGGTCTCTTAATGACCAAAGTAACCAAATGTAGCTCTTTTTTTTAAACTTAGAAACAAATCAAATCTATCATCTAGGATACTGTTTTTGCTCAACAGTGGTCACAAACTGACAAAACTACATTTCATCGGGCATAGTCTGTAGGCTAATTGGACTGAATAGCCTGCTTTAAATTTCCAGCAATTAGGTAAAGGATTCATTCAATGAAGTCTCAAATATAGCTACACACACAAATATACATACCACCTTTTTTGTTTGCTTTGATTTTAGAAAAATCCAATTGCATTGGTCTGTTCATTTTTGTTTAAATCTAAAATGTCTTATGCAGAAAGTGCCCCTCCTTCTTGCTGAGTCATTAGGGAGTCAGAAGAAACCTTCACAATGTTGCTAGTCCTGACTTTGTATGGAGGAAGGATGATTGACAGCACTAAGCTGCTCTAGGCACCACAACCACCTTTCTGTGAGAACTAGAGTAGTCAGTCACTCATTCAAACATGTATTGATGACTAAAGCACTATACTAGGTGTTGTGAGGTATTGTTTTGTTTTTTTTTTAATAGGTTACCAGTGTAACCTGCGCTTTGAACCAAAGTGTCCTAGCTCAAGCATCTCCAGCTCTTAGCATATGGAGAGACTCAGCTGCTGGGCAGCTCTTCCTGTAAAGCCTGCTGAGAAAACCTCAAAGGACCAGAAAGGGACCCAGAGATGCCACTTCAAGAGTAAGCAATGTGTTGTTTTTTCACCAGTGGGAATGATTGCTCTAACCCAGGCCCTGCCCAGAGATTCCCCTGGGTCCTGGAGTCTATGCTGCTGTGTCCTGACTCAAGTGTTGTGACCACCACTCCATCTCCACCAAGTGAAACCAGAGAGAAATTGTTTCAGGCCCATACCCCTTCTCAGACTAGAGTATTAGATGGCAGCTGGACTAGAATCTTGGACACCAGGCCTTTCACCTCTAGGACAGAATCTTGGACTCCAAAACTCTCGCTATCAAGATCCCTTCGAAAGTTAAGACTTATGACCCATGGCCAATGCTTGACTCCAAAGTAAAAGCCATCTTCTAACTGTTCGTTATCATTCACCATCTTCGGGTAAGAAATTGGCATTAGAGTTTAGCTCAGGTTGGTCCCTAGAGAATCAGTTGTCAAATATTTACAGACCAAAATGTTAGACCAAACCCTTCTTACTTTATCCTAAGAAAGAATTTACATCACTCACTACATTTACAGACTTTTGAGAGTGAGAAACTGAGTCAAAGGGTCCATATCCCTAATCAGATGTAGAGCAAATATTCACTTTATCCTTTCCTAATCTTCTTTAAAAATTTATTTTATTTTTAATTTATGGAGTAGAACAAGCGTTTCCATAACATAATATAACTTTTAAAAAGATGATTGCACATGAAATTGTAAATCTACCACATGCAACTTGCTATTCCTTTTAACTATACAACAAAGTTAACATGTAAATTTTTGTGCATTGTAAGCATTATTCTGAGAAGGGGCTCATCGGCTTCACCAGACTGTCACTGGAGTCATAACACAAAAATGGGAAAGAACCTGTGATTAACAAACTTTCCTACTTGTTAGGCCTTTTTTTCTTTCATACCCATTTCATCTTCACTACCACCTATAGAAGTCTTTGCATTCCTAGCCAAACTCCACAGCACTGTGTGTGCATGTGTGTGTCTGTGTGTGAATATATATGTGCTTTTGGACAGCATCATTATAATCAAACACTTATTAAGAACCTACTATGTTCCAAGTAGTGTGCTAAGCCATGGGGATAAAAAGAAAGGCAAAAATATGGTCTCTTCCCTCAAGGAGCTCATATTCTAATGAGTCACATTGAAATGAAAGGAGAAATAAGCTTATTCTTTGCTCCTCACTGTACTTCCAGACCTTTCTTCACCACCGTTGCTCAGGAACCTCTGCTTCTTTGAGTTTCACTCTCTCTGTTTCTATCACCCTAACCAAATAATTGTGGTAGTTATCTAAGAGATCCCAAGTCATTCTCTCTCCCTGGTTAAGGAGTTCAACACCAGGCTTAGAATGTAAGCTCCATCGACTCCAAAAGACTCATGACGGAAAGGGATATCCACATTCAGAGAAACAACTATAGAGTCTGAATGCAGATTGAAGCAAATCACTTGCTCTCTCTCTTTTGTGTTTTGTTTTGTTTTGTTCCTTCTTTCTCTTTATATTGGCTATAATCCTTCTTTACAACTTGACTAATGTTTAATGTGAAGGTATTTGTAGAACCTATTTGGATTGCATGCTGCCGTGGGGTGGGAGGTGGGGGAAGGGAGAGAGAGAAAATTTGGAAATCAAGGGATTGTGGGACTGAATGTTGTAAACTAAAAGTAAATAAATAAATTTTTAAAAATAAAATAATTAGCTTTGGAAATAAAAAGTAAAAAAAAAAAAGAATGTAAGCTCTGTGAGGTCAGAGAGCATTTAACTTTTGAATTAGTAATCCTAGAGTCTATCATAATACTTGGCATATAGTGGTTGCTTAATAATGACTTTTTGATTGAAGACCTTACAGTCTTCCTCTCCACACCAACCATCACACTTGTAAACCTGGATATACTTTTCAGTTCCCACTCAACCCAATCTCCTCATCTTCTTCAACTCATATGATCTGCACCTTCACACCATAGCAGCCATGCACAGATGATGGTCATACCCTTGAGCTCAATATCACTCCAAAGTGCTGGAATCTTGATCACAGATTCTTTCAATCATTCCCTTTGCCTCACTTCTCTTGAGCCAAATTTTTGTCCTCTCCTACCTGAGGTCATCTACACTTACTCCATCTATCTCTGCTCTCTGAGGCTCTCAATTTTTCCCTGGCCTCCCTTTACTCCTTTTTCAATTTTACCAGCAGAGTTTACCAGCAGAGCTATACACTACTCATATAGTTAGTTACACAGTCAAAGCCCTTGTCCTATTGCTACACATGCCTTAGGTAGATTCCAAACCAAGATTACCTATACTATGTGCTTTTTCAGTTCTACACACATGCTATTGAACAGCATTGGATAAAGAAATACAAACATCTCAGGATGGAAGGAGATGTCTACATTCAGAGAAAGATCTAGAAAGAAGAGTTTAAATGAAGACTGAAGCAATCTACATGCTCTCTTTCTTTTCCATGTTTGGTTTTGTTTCTTCTTTCCCATTGTTCACTCCATTAGTTACAACCCTTCTATACAATCAGACTAATGCCCAATGTGAAAGTACTTGCAGATCCTGTACTTGATTCCATGCCGCCATGGGGGAGGGGGGCAAGGCAAAGGGAGAGGGAAGGGAGAAAATTTGAAACTCAAGGGATTGTGGAACTGAATCTTGTAAATTAAAAGTAAATTAACAAATCAATTAATTTTAAAAAAGACTCCTTTAAAAAAAAAAGAAATATAAACACACTGGTAGGTCTGCTACAAATTCATTACCTAATCTCTTGTCACACCATTGCTACTGCACATTAAAATGTTGATTTTTCCCATTCACCACAATGGCTACCCAAGCTAATCTCCTCTTCCTTTAAATAACTGGAGTATTGATCTTCCATACTATCTAAATGCAACCTGTGGACTCAGATGGAAGCACTGAGTTTATGTGAACCAGGTTCAAATTTCTTACACATTTCTCTTCATTTCATACCAAGGATTTTCCCCCATAACATAAGAATCTAGATCATGTCTAGGTTGCTAAAAGGAGAAATAAAGATCATAAGCTCCGGAGCAGGCACTCAAGCTAATAATACTGGTTAAACTTTATTTTATTCAACAGAAAAAGACAAATCAGAAAAGTCTCCTGCTCAATCCCATAGTAAAAATGATTCTCCCTTTCTCTATGGTCACCTTCATTTCAGGGATCTATACATTTGTGCAAATTTAAAGTACTATTTAAGGATTGAGGTTTCTCCCTCCCTACACTAAAAAAAAAATGAGAGGCAGTTGATATTACTAGAATTGAACAACCTTCTCTTCTGGTGAGTCCCACCTCTCCCAGGGGCTTTGTCCACTAGCCTTAAAACGTCTTCCATGGACTCAAGCTCTCCATTCCCCCAGGGAAACTAGAGGGTCAATCTCATTTCCCTTGGACCTGAATATTGCCATGGCTATAGCTGAACACAGCCAATAGTATTAATTGATCCTTTCCAAGTGGAGAGTTCAATCAATTAGCATTCACATATCAAATGTCTACTATTTGCCAGGCAATGTGTTAATAGCTGGATTATAGATTTAGAGCTGAAAAGGATCTTAAAGGTCACCAGGTGTAAGTCCCTCTTTATATGGTTGAAGAAACTGAAACTCTGAGAAATTAAATCTGAGGATAAAAGAATCTCAGAATTTTAGAGCCAGAAGAAATTTCCTCAGCCAATTAATCCAACCAATTACTATGAAGAAATCTTCATTACAACTGCAAGGAGTAATCAGTCTGTTTGAAGACCTCCTTTTAGGGAAAACCCTGAGGCAGCCCAGGAGTTTTTTCTGCCATCAAATCTAAATTTGCTTCTTTTCAACTTCCACCCATTTGGACTGGTTTTGATCCCTGGAATCCAGTCTCTCTTTCACACATCAACCCTTCAAATAACTAAGGAAATCTATCATGTCCCTACACATACACCATGAGTTTTTCCTTTTCCAGGCTAAATATCCCTAGTTCCTTTACCCACAAATCAAGGCCCTTTGCCATCCTGGTATCCCTCTTCTAAACACTCCTTAGCTTATTAACATCCATCCTAAACTGTATACCCAGTACAGAATACAAATATTCCAGATTTGGTGTGACAAGGGTAGAGTACAACAGGTTAAGCACCTCTTAAAATTGAAAGCTATGCCTTTCCTAAGGTACCTCAAGATCACAAGAGCTGTTTTGGGTGTCATGTGACTCATCAGGCACTTACCAAAACCCTAAGATTTTTTTTATTTCAGACAAACTGCCGTCTAACCATGCCTCCTCTATTCTATAATTATAAAGTTGATTTTTACCCAAGTTAAGACTTAATTTCTATCTCTATTGAATCAATTTTATTAGGGTTCTCTCTGGATCCTGATTCAGTCATTCAGTGATTTGGCTATACCTCACAGCTTTGTGTCATCTGCAAATTGGATGGGCACACCACCTATGCCTTTATCCAAGTCATTAACAAAAAAAATATCAAACAGCCCAACTCAAGCACAGATCCCAGGGTACTCTACTGCCAAGGTGACATTGAACCATTGACAATGACTCTTTGAGTTCAGCCATTCAACTGACTCCAAATTTTACTATATTATTGTCTACCCACATCTCTATTCCCACAAAAAAATAGTATGATATACTTTATCAAAAACTTTCTAAAATCTCTGTTAATAATATTCAGCTTTCCTCTGAAACACCAGTTTAATGATGTTGTTGAGGAGAGTTAGGTGGAGCAGTGAATAGAATACTGGATCTGGAGCAGATCAAATCCAGCCTCAGATTTACTAGCTGTGTGACCCTGGGCAAGTCACTTAACCCTGTTTGCCTTAGTTTCCTCATCTGTAAAATGAGCTACAGAAGGAAATGGCAAATCACTCCAGTATCTCTGCCAAGAAAACCTCAAATAAGGTCACAAAGAATCAGACATGACTCAAACAACTCAAGAACAATTTTTCTTCCCCCTGCTGAATATCTAGACATGTTTGCTTCTGTAGACCCTCTCCCATCCTCCACCATCTTTCAGATATCAGTGAGGGTAACTCAAAAATCACATCTTTGAGTTCTTTCAGTACCTAAGGATATATTTCATCTGCAGCAGGTGGCTTGAATTCATCAAAGGCAAATAGGTGATTTCCTACTGTCTCCTAACCAATTTTTGTCATCAACTCCATACTGGCCATTTTAGTCTGTTATTTCCAGTGCAAAGATCATTCTGTTTGGAAAAGAAAAGAAAAAGAAAAAAATTGAACAGCTCTAACTTCTTTCTGTTATCACAGTTATCATTTTCCTATCAACTCCCAAACAGTTATCTCATTCCTTCTTTGAGACTCCTCTTTCTCTAATGTAGCTTTAAAATAGAACAACTTTTACAGGTATTAGCCCAAGATCACACCGTTAAAAAGTGGCCAACCCATTCTGGTCCTCCCATGCTAAATCTAGCATTTTGCTTATCTGCACATTCTACATAACTCATACTGTTAATGAAGATTATGGCCCAAGTGTATTTATGGAAATCAGAGTTCTAAACCTAGATGCCTCTCCCCCTTGCTGCTCCTCAGTTCCAGCTCCTACTTGGACCTAGAACTTGGCATTGCCCAAGAATGCTAACCTCTCTTGAGGAGACTTGGCCCAAGAACCCTATTTTGTCCAGGAACTTGCTTGTCATTTTTCCTCTGCTACTCCATAACTGTCCATTCTTAGTCCTGAAATTTCTAACTCTGTCCAGGAGCCCCACCTCCTGTCAACCAGGGTCACATACTTCCTCCTCTCCTAAGGTCAGGGTGTTGCCTAATGGCTATCAGCCCCTGCAAGGTCCCTAGGACTGCACAGACTTTCCTCCAGGAACCAGTCTATGTGTGTCCTATTAACTTCTCTCTGGATGTAGCTCTCCCTTTTAAAGGCCAAACCCAAGGGACATAATTCTGGTATATGATTATCCATGACTTAATCAATCATCTTTAATGTGGTGACAAAGTGTCAACAGGAAACAAAGACAAGGAGAGCTCACTCTTTATCAAAGAGACTGTCATCAAAAACAGGACAAAAGACTTCATCGGAGTTCATCTTGTTAACAGGGAGTTAACCTTGCCACGTTCTAAGTTTCCGTATGGACTGTTACCTACTATTCTCTAATCATTCCCTAGAACTTAATCTTTCCTCCCTGACTCATTTGATAGCTCTTTGAAGGCAGAGATCTTGTCTCATAATTTGTTATAATACCCAACACTTCTCATCTCAGTATTGGGCACAGAATAGATGATACTCAGTATGGAGATACTCAGCTGGAAGACATAAAGTCTCTCAAAAAGTTTGAAATATGTGGCAGTTAAGTGGTACAGTGGAGGATGGAGTACCAGATTTGGAATCAGGGAGACCTGTGTACAAACTTTTACAGGTTGTATAATCCTGGGCAGCTTACCTAGCCTTTCCTTGCTCCAGTTTCCTCATCTTTATGTGATGTTTAAAAAGTTTGAGAGACATAATTTCTGTAATGCCCACATTTTAATGAAAGGAGGTCTGGGGCACCCTTGAATGACAAAGACGATCATGGCAGTGGGCTCATGGTTTATATAACCTTGGAAGAGTGGTGTTCCCAAAGGTGGCAATTAACTCTGATTGGTTAATCAATGAGAAAATGAATATTGCAATGAGGGGCTGAACTTACCCTAATTAACACTGATTATGTCATTTACTTCTAAGATACCCCCAAGTCTTGGGAAATCTATTCAAAGAATTTATCCCCCTCCCAAGCCTAAACAGAAGGGATTAGAAGTCTGATCTAGTTGGGTGGAGTAGCAGTATGCAGTATGAGAAGAAAGTTGTCTACCGTCCTTTAGCCCCATCCTTGAGATGTTAGACAGGGAAACAGGACAGAGGTAAAAAAAGCTTGGACCTCCCCAATTTTAATAATTCACTATTATATGATTTCTCTCATGTAAAATGGGGATAATAATAGCACTCACCTCATAGAGTTATTGTGAGGATAAAATGAGATAATATTTGTCAAGTGCTATGTAAATGTTAGCCACTATTATTATATTCTTAAGGCACATCTTAAGGCATAAAACAATACAAGGCTGTATATGAACAATGGAGTAATGATCCTAACTATTAATGCTCTTGCCTATCTGAGAAGGGAGAGACCTTTGTCTGCTAATATTAATCTGGGAAGGCTTCATAAAGAAAATAGGAGCTGAATTGGACTGGGAAATTGTGTTTTGAAAAATTAAAAATGTACTAAGACAGGAATTCATAATCAAATAAAAAAACAAATATTAAGCATTTCATTTACAAAACCATCTGAAACAGAAATTATAACCAATTAGGGAAATTTGAGGAAAGGATTCAGACTTAAATGTAAACTTAAACAATATAATCCTGAGAAATAAGAGAAGCAAAGAACAAATCATAGAAATAATACATACTATTAACAGAGAAAAGGATTAGACGGGATGCCAAAAATTTGAGGATATAGCTAAAAATCATCAACAAAAGACAGAAGAAAATGAATTGAGCATGCACTTAAAAAAAAACCTTAGAAAATCAACACATTTTTAAACCTCAAATCAACACAAAAATAGAAATTTTGAAATTAAAGAAGAGTTTAAAATTTTTAAGGCAAAAATCTATTGAGTTATTGAAAAATTAATGAAATACACATTGGCTGATTTGATTTTTAAGAAAAAGGAGAACCAAATCACCAACATCAAAATTGAAAAGCAAAATTCAAATCAAATAAAATGGAAAGAAAATAAGTTGTTAGAAATTACTTGGGGCAGCTAGGTGGGACAGTGAATAGAGCACCAGCCCTGGAGTCAGGAGGACCTGAGTTCAAATTCAGCCTCAGACACTTAACATGCACCAAAAAACTAGCCATGTGACCTTGGGCAAGTCACTTAACCCCAATTGCCCTACCTTCCTCTCTCTAAAAAAAAAATTACTTGACCTAATTTTATGTGTGTGTGTATACACACAAACATATATACATATATACATACATACACATATAACATATATCAATAAACCTGAAATTTTATAATTAGTGGATAAATTATTTTCAGATTAAAAGAAAAAGAAATCGAAATTATAAATAAATCAATGTCAGAAACTTAAATAAGCTATACATTTTTTATAAGAGGATAAAACCTGAGCTCAGATAGACTGACAAGTAGATTCTATCAAACATTCAAAGAGTGATTAACTCCAATAATATTCAAATTGTTGGCAAAAAACAGAGATGGAAAGTATCTTGACAAATGCCTTCTGTGAGACAAATAGGATTCTAACGATCAAACCAGGAAAAGATAAAACTGAAAAATAAATTATAGGTTAATTTCACAAATCACTATTAATTCAAAAATATTGGGAAAATATAATCAAAGAAGGCACAACAACACAAATATAAGCAACTATTGATGATAACCAGGTTGTATTTATGTCACAGATGGTTCAACATCCAGAAAATTATATAGAGAGAAAATTGTAATGACAAACCAATAAACACCACATGACTATAAAAACAGATATAGAAAGAGCTTTTGACAAAACCCGTGTGTATTTATATGTGTGTGTGTGTATACACATATTTTAAATATTTAAAAGCATACAAATAAATGGAGCTTTCCTTAAAGTAACAATATCTAAAACCATACAGAACAATAATCCCCAAACAGATACATGATCTAACTGTAAAAGTTCACATCATAAGAAAGGGAGGATACAGGGGTGTACCTTGCACAAAAATGGTTAGGGGGAGACATCTTAACTAAACAAGTTGTAGACTTAATCAAATGTTAAGTGGGACAATTTTAGCTCTATAAAATTAAAAACTTTCATGTGAAAAAAATCAGTGTTACTTGAATTAAAAGAGAAGGATTTGACTTAAAGAAAAGACTTTGTAGCAAATATTCCTGATAAAGGTCTGATGTCCAAGATATACAAAGGATCAATACAATTGATAACAGCCAGTCCCCAAAAGAAAAGTGGGCAAAGGATATATCATGCAGTTTTCAAAAGAAGAAATGGAAGATATTGGCTATCTTGAAAGAACACTACCAATCACTAATGATAAGAGAAATGAAAAGTAAATAAGGTTTTACCTTGCACCTGTCCAATTGGCAGAGATTATGAAATTAAAATGGTTAAGACTGCAGGTTCTGTTGGAAGATAGGCATAATGACACACTTTTTGTAGAGCTATGAATTGGTCTCAACTTTCTAGAAAACAATTTGTAAATACACCAAAAAATGTAGATAAACTATAGATACCCTATTATGACTCAGTGATACCACTGAATTGTGTTGATTCTGGTTATTTTGAGACTCAAATAATGCCTTTTTGAGAAAGAGTCCTTGATTCTATTGTTCTGGGACCAAGAATTCAAGGGAAATGAAACAATGTGGAGAATTATTGTAGAGAGAAATATGTAGAGGTGTGCCAGAGGCAGCTCAAATTGGTTTGCTTGGAAGAACCCTTTGTTAAATTTTCAATATGAGCATTTACACATCAGAAAAGGCAATTGCTACAAATTGTCCAGACTTAAGAAAGTGCTAATAATGCAGATCAAACTTAAAAGTGTGCGTGCCTACATTTCTCCCTAACTCCAGTAAATATTTACCAGAACGCTCCTCTATTGTCCTACACACACTGCTTTTGCTTTGTTGTTGTTGCTGTTGTTCAGTTACGTCTAACTCTTTGTAACCCCATGTGGCTTTATTTTTTGGCAAAGATACTGGAGTCATTTGCCATTTGCTTCTCCAGCTCATTTTATATTTCCTCATATGAGGAAACTGAGGCAAACGATTAAATAACTTGCCCAGGGTCACACAGCTGGTGAGGGAGGCTGGATTTGAACTCAGGAAGATGTCTTCCTAACTCCAGGGTAGGTGCACTATCCATTGTGCCACCCAGCTTCCTTGCTTTCACTTAACAGGAGAGCAATTAAAAGCTCAGGAAATGATGCCATCACTATACCAGAGGCTAATCATACCAATTGTTACTTCATTTGACCCCATGACACCTCTGCTTGTATGTCTAGAAACCCAGAACTGAAGTGGTCAAACAAAAGTTAGAAAACCAAAGTAAGTTAGAATCAAAGAATTTCCAAACAGGTCTAAGATCTAAGGTCTTAGAGGTCATCTAATCTAGCCACCATTTTTCACATGTGAAAATACAGTTAAGTTTAGTGACTTGACCGAAGACCTGAGTTCAAATCCAGCCTCAGACTAGTTACATGGCCATAGGCAAATCGCTTAACCTCTGTTTAGCTTACTCCACAAAAGAAGGAAATGACAAACCACAGCAGAATCTTTGCCAAGAAAACACCATGAACAATCTAGTCCATGGGGTCACAAAGAGTCAGACATGACTGAAAGACTGATCAACAACAAAATGCTGGCATAAATTCTAGTAAGGTACAAGATTATCCTTCTCTATTGCGTCTCTAATATAATCTGGCTTCAGCACAGCTCTTTGTGGAAGCAGAGAAATTACTTGGATGGCCCATCTAGATCTCTGCCATTCTGATAAATCTATGCTTGGCACCAGTATGTGCCAGGCTAGGATAATGTCAACTTTCTCAATCATTGATTAGGCAAAAGGCAACCATGCAAATTAATTTGGGTCCACAAACAACATGACAACAATAAAGCAAACCATGAGAGAAGGAAAGAGGAAAATAGACCAATAATTAATAGAAATTGGAAATGCAATCCAACCTGGAGCTGTGCTTTTCCAAGAACATTATCATAGCACATCCATAAAGAAAAGAGGCAGCTATGTGGTACATTGGATAGTGAACTGGACCTTGGAGTTAAAAGGACCTGAGTTCAAAATCTGTCTTCAGACATTTACTGTGTGATTCTGTGCAAGTCACTTAAGCTCTGTCTGTCTCAGTTTCCTCCACTGTTAAATATATGTGTGTGTATATGTATATGTATATGTGTATATATATATATATATATATATATATATATAATCTATGTATTTATTTATTTACTTAATTATTTATTTATTCATATGTGTGGATAATAGTGGCACTCACCTCACAGCTTATTGTGAGGCTCAAATGAGAAAATATCTGTAAACTGCTTAGCAAAGTACCTGGTATGTAGTCAGTGCCTAATAAATGTTTTTGTTCCCTTCTCCAAATAGAAAAGTTCAATCTCTCTGCCTTTCCCTTATGGAAAACCCAAAAAGGGAGGATAATGAAATCTATGGAATTGCAAGAGAATGGCATCAAAAAAGAAAAGCCAGAAAAATGGAAATGTGAGATAGGCAAGCTATGGTCTAATTAACATAAAAGTCCAAATTGATGAACAGCTTATGCAAATTATATTTTTGAAAGTGAAATAAAAAATGAGAATATAAAAGGCACACATACAAACTAGAGGGGTGTGTCACCAAGAAATATGATGATAGTGCTGGTCATAGTGATAGCCCTGGTGATGATGAAGGAAGGAAGGAAGGAGGGAGGGAGGGAAAGAGGGAAGGAAGGAAGGAGGGAAAGAGGGAAGGAAGGAGGGAAGAAGGGAAGGAAGGAAGGAAGGAGGGAAGGA
>JAQQSU010000431.1:0-24135 GCA_028627135.1 Pseudochirops cupreus
AGTAGAGAATAGAAAAAGGGGGCGGGATAGGAAGGAGGGAAATATAGTCAGTCTTTCACAATATGTCCATTGTGGAGATGTTCTGCGTAACTACCCATGTACAGCCTGTATTGTGTTGCTTGTCTTTCCAGTGGGGGTGCGTGATGAGGGAGAAAGGGAAAGAATCTAGAATTTAAAGTTCTATAATCAAATGTATATATATATATATATATATATATATATATATATATATATATATATATATATAATTATTATTTTTAATTACATGCAACTGGGAATTAAGATATACAGGCACTGGGGTAGGGAGATCCATCTTGCCCTAATGGAAAGTCAGAGGGGTGATGGTGGAGGACATAGGAGAGAACAGACTTGGAGAGGGGGTATACAGTGGGATCACTGTTTTGGGGCGGTGGGTCGGGGAAAGATGGGGAGAAAATTTGTAACTCAAAATCTAGTGGAAATGAATCATGTAAACTAAAAATAAACAAAAGTTAATTTTTTAAAAATTAAGATAAAAAATAAAAAGCATTTACACAACACTTCTGGTGCTATATAAAGGCTATATATCATTACATTGCTTCTCATGAAATCTACAGCAATAATCACAGATTTTAAGTCATTTCATCAAATGACATTACTTTTCAAACAAAAATATGAGTGTTTTCCTCTCCAACATTAAAACAATTTCAATTTCTTTGGTTTACAGGCAATGGTGATGAGAATCAGAGGAAGGAAAAACAAATACTTCCCTATTCCTACCTCCACCCTCACCAGCCTCCCATCATCTGCTTAGAGTGACTCAAACAATTTAATTTTTAAAATGAAGAAGGTGTGCCTGATTATTACCTCTGGGCAGCAATTACTTACTTTCTTTCAGAGGGACACCCGCCTATTTACCATTGCTGTTTTTCAGAGAATAAAGAATCATGTCATTTTTTTTTAAAGAGATGAAAAGGAAGAAGTGCCACCTACCAGAACCACATTGAATCCTTTGGCTCCTTGAAGATTATGGGGAAAATATATTGAATTCATGAGGATGGAAATAAAGGAATCTTTGTCAGAAATTTATGAAAGCAAAATCTTAAATCTAACTGAGGGAACACCTCAAAGGTCATCTCTTTCCAGGGCAACTCCCACTCCCTTTCATTTAATAGATGAAGAAACCAAGACCTAGGGAGGTTAAGTTATTTGCCCAAGGTCAATCAAGTAAGTAAGAATCAGAGATAGAGAAAGAAGATGAAAAGGAGTTCTCTGACTCAGCAGTCAGAGGTCTTCCCCATCTTCCCCTTGGCACATAGCCTCTTGTCTTATAGAGCAAGACCCACTATGGCTACTCAGCTAGTGTTATCCTTCTGCTAGCTGACTTTACTTCTAAAGAAGGTAAAATATTCATAGAAGTCAGGCAAAGGTAAAAGAGTTCTCTCAATAACCAGTAACCCCATCCTATTGAATCTGCCTCTAATCAGTTTTCACTATCTAACCAGAATTAAGTACATCTTCTCAAATAAACACCACTATAGATACACATTCCTTACTCTCACAGCATGTTGAAATTATCCATATATACTCATCCACAATATTGACTGTTTACATCTAATCTCCCCATCACAGCCTTTTTTTTCCCCCCAGAGCCCAGCTAGGGATGAACTATTGCCTAATTGCTCAAAGCTGGTTAACTCTTTGCAATGACTCTTTTCCATGTTTCTAGAGTCACCAAAGATGAATCTCTTCCATGAAAGAAAACTGGCTTTTTTAAAAGTCTTTTTTATAATAAAGCTGGCAAGATTATCATAAGATCATGAAAACTGAGAGAGGATTTGATTTAAAATTGCAAGAACAGAAAGCTTGAATCTCTCTGTATAGTTTGCTGACCAAATGTAAGGGCAAAAAAGATATGTAGCTTACCCAGATATATAAAGTAAATCTAGTTGGTTTGAGTAGATGGCCTATTTAAATTAGGATGACATTACAAATGGCTACTAGACTGAAAAGGGAGATCTGGGCTTTGTTAAATGCTACCTAGTTAGACAGGCTTAGACCAAAGAATTCTGTCATTAAATGTCCCTTCATCAATTCAGAAGCAGCCTAAGGGGAGTTTAAATATTTCTCTTAAAAAAAGGTACAGTAAGATGGAGAAGAATTGCAGAATTAAGCAGGAATCCACAGGACTCCCAGTTCACACATGGCCACAAGATGTTTGATGACTAATGAAGCAGAAAGACAAATTGAGTCAATATGATCAGAGGGACTTCAGAAGGTAATGCATCTACCAGGAATGACACTACCCTAAACCAAACTCCATATTTAATCCTAAAATGCACGACAGCATTTTTTCCCTGAGCACACAACACAAAGAAGATCTAAATATGTCACTAGAAAGGAGCCAAACATATGCCGTTTGACTTGTGATGCAAAAGAGTAAATAAGGGGGAAGAAGATAACACTTGAGAAAAGGGAATGATATCCTCTTGTACATCTATCATCACATCGCAGTGACCAAGGAAAAGACTGATGGCCTTTGACTCAAGCCAAGATTATTCATTAAGCTCAGAGGTTTAATCTGATTATTGCAGCCAATCAAAGATGGAACTGATCAGTTCTGTCAACCATAGCTCTAAGGACTTTTGAGAACTTGTGAAGACTTTGAGAAGTACATGTTTTTCATTTCCATAAGCCCCTGCCTTCCTGCGTCAAATCGGGATCCAAAGTGGAAGTGCTGAAATATTCAGAGAAAGGATATCTCCACGTGATATTTCCAGCCCAAACAGAAACAGGAAATTCCAGAAATCTCTGGAGACAAAACCAGTTCCCCTGAGATGTCCCCACTTAACTTTCCATATTGAATGAGGTCCGGATGGCTCAAATAATGTCCAAATCCCCATGTGAATGATCTCAATTTTTACTTAGCTTTGAGAAAATCACAATATATTTGGAACTAGTAGTTATAGGCCCTGACATATATAGTACCTCAAGCATTCAGGCCCAATTTTCCCCAAGAAGAGGGCAGATGGTACCATTTATCATATGATTTGGGAGGATCCTACTTCAGTATTTCATGCACCCGTTATTTCATTGGTGTGAAGCCTTCCTCCACTGAAGCAGATTACCACCAGGGATGTGCCACAGTTGACTCTATCCCAGAACCAATCATTCAATGTTCACTGTGAACATTTATACTTCAGAAATCTGCAAACACTAGAAATCAGGGCTTCACATAAAGTTGATTGTCTGGACTTTAAAGTCTTAATATTGCAATTAATAATGCAAATTTAAATTTAAAATTGGGGTAAACTTATCAGCACACCCTTGTATTGCTCTATAAATATTTCTTAAGCTCTCCAGGAAATGAAGTCATCAGAATGGAGGATGACAATTACAATGATGATGATGATGATGATGATGATGATAACAAAAACAACCGGCATTTACACAGCACTCCAGGATTTACAAAATGCTTTACACCTACTATCTCATTTGACTCTCATCAACGCCCCTGATTACAATCCTTCTCTTACAGTCTCTGTGACTAAAAAAGTCATCACTCTGCAGCACTTGACAATGTACTTTCTCTGAACTTAATGTCCTCAGATAACAGACATCTTCAGATCCATCCTTTAATTTAATTCTTTTTGCTTTTGTAGGACCTTACAGAGTTTACAATCCATTGATCTAACTTGGAGAACTCAGGGTCACAGAGAGTGGTACTTCAGTGGAGGGTCCTGTCAGAACCATAGCTGGGTTAAGGCTTTGCCAAGGGTGCTGGAATTTGGAGAATACCGACAATGCTTAAAGTAAGAAGTAACCAGATTGCTCAATTCCTCCCTCTCTCATCCTCTAACACATCTGGTAGCCACACTTCGGGTAAGATCCTTCCCAGCACAGCTTCCTCTTGCTTTCTCATGTGTCAAGGGCATACATCCCAGGGCAGCATCCTAGGATCTTGGGTCCTTGTGTCAGCAAGTCAAACCAAGTCAACAAGCACTTTTAAGTGCCTACTATGGAACAGGCACTGTGCTAAGTCCTGGGGATTCTATATATTGCATACAACCAATGAGAAAATTTGTTTTGCTTGACTGAAGATTTATTACAAAATAATTTCTTTCTCTTTTTTTTCAATAGGATGGGGAGATGCAAGGGAAAGAAAATGGTTTTCTGTTAATTAACTTTTTTTTAAATAGAGGGGGACAGTATTACAGATACGCAATGTACCATGTACTTTCAGATAAAGTAACTGTTGTTAGTTTAGATCATTTTACTTTGTTATGATACCTCTCATGGAAGGGGATTCATCTGTAAATGTTTGGGAAGGAAAGGAGGAAGGAAAGAAGGAAGAAAAGAAGGAAGGAAGAAAGGAAGGAAGAAAAGAAGGAAGGAAGGAAGGAAGAAAGGAAGGAAGGAAGGAAGGAAGGAAGGAAGGGAGGGAGGAAGGAAGGAAGGAAGGAAGGAAGAAGGGGAGAAAGAAAGGAGGGAAGAAAGGAGGGAAGAAAAAAATGAAAGAAAGCCAAGTGGCTCAATCTCAGCTCAGGTTGCAGTCTAGACTTCAACTCCCACTCCATCTTGTAAGATTCCCAGCAGGCAAGGGAGGAGAAAGGATGGAGGTCAATTTAGATAATAGAACTTAAGGTCTGACTCTATTGGGGGGGAGAGAAGAGAAGCCCAACCCCAGTCAGTGCTGTTGGGAGTCATGCCAACTCCAGAGAAATGGGACTCAGGTAAGGTAGGTGTGGGCAGTGAATACAAAGATCATTGACTGTTCTTACACTGTTTCCACCCCACAATAAGCTTGGACAGCTATTTTAGGAGGATGTTGGGCTTCATACTCTGGGGTGGATGAGTTTAGATCCAATTATGCTCGGGAAGGACCCCATTCTCACACAAAAGCCCATTGAGTCATGAGACCAGGATTGAGTATTCAGGAAACACTGGTGCTTTTCCAAGTAAGCCTTGGTACTTTCTCAGGACAAATTTCAACAAAATTCCTGAAAGAGAACTGGACCAGGAATCCAGAGAAGGCAACTCCAGGCCCTGCTCTGTCCCTAGCCCTGGACCTCTGTTTCTTCCTCTATAAATAAAGGGGATGAGCAACAGCTCTAACAGACTGAATCTTTGAGTTCTAGACTGTATTTAACTCCACCTGAGCCCCGCTTAAATCTCAAGAAGAATTAAATATGCATTCCTCTATGACTTTAGGTTAGTCACATTCTCTCTCTGGGGCTTGGTTTCTTTCTCTGTAAAATCAAAGAAGATTAGATGATCCCTAAAGTCCCTTTCAGCTCCAATATTCTAACAAGATACTTTGAGGGGCTGGCGTGGTGGGGAATTCTATTCAAATCCTCTTGCGACTCCCTTTCCAATTAGTTTGCTACAGGGTTTACTGCTGTCTCCTCCCAACCCAAGTAATCCGGCTTATAGGATGACAAATGTGAAGAAACAAACTGAACTTAGCACCTAGTTATCAAGAAAAATTCATTAAAATAGGATGGCACACTTCCTTAGGAGGGAGGTGAAAATTTCCCAAGAAGCAGTCTGGAAGACTCAGTCTTTCTACAGGTGTTAGTGTCAGCTAGGTTGCATAGCGGTTAGAGCATTGGACTTGGAATGAAAAAGACCTGAGTTTGAATCTTGCCTCAGATACTTAGTAGTTACATGACCCTGGTCAAATTGCTCAACCCTTCTCAGTCTCTTATTCCCTATAAAATGGGAATGATAATAATATTACCTTTCTCACAGCATTATCACGAACACCAAATGAGATATTCTGTACAAATGCTTTCTATTCCTTTAACCACACCATAAATGTTAGCATCATCATCATCATCATCATCATCGTCATTGTTGTTACTTTTATTGCATATCCCCAACTGAGATTGCTTTTCATGAACTTGCCTTAGGTGTTGTTTGTGATGCTTGACCCATAGGCAAGAATTCCTATTTAATACCTCAGATGGTATTTCCTCCTTATTGAATAGGTGCCGTGGTACAGTAGAATGAGTTCTGACTGAATTAAAAAGACCTGGGTTTCAAATCTCACCTCTGATATTTACTATGTGACCTTAAGCAAGCCACTTTACCTACATGGGCCTCAGTTTCTTCATCTGTAAAACGAGAGGATTAAACTAAGTGGTCTCTGAGAGTCTTTCCTGTTCTGGATCTATGATAGAAACACCAATTGTCAAAAGATTGTCATAAGTCAAACAAGAATTGCTACGACTAAAAATAAATGACATTTACTCTTATATGCATCTATTGTAAATTATTGATAGAAACATGGGTTCTCTGAGTTGAAAGGAGGAAGGGAGAAACAGAGAGATAGAGACAGAGAGAGGGGAGCAGGGGATTCTGGCCTATTAATCTAAAATAAGCTATGCATTAATGCATTAAATGGAGGTTGAAACTCAATATTACTTTAAATGTATAGATCCTTTTATCAATGGCCTAGCAAAAAAATCTGCAAGCTAGAGAATTCCTAGGCTTTCAAAGGCTCGGAGTAATGCACTTTCATCCACAACTCCAGCTCATTCTCAGTCTGGCCTGAGGTCTGAAGTAGAGTGCACTAGAGAAGTCAGATCAATGACTCAAACACAGAGATCTGCAAGGGGTGCCTGGCATTCATTTAGAATGTAACTGGTACTTCTGATCATCTTTCTTAATCTCTATGGAGCTCCTGTAGTTCAGGTAGTTTTCTACAGGAGAAACAGAGAAGCCACACTACAGGAAGTTAGACTGCTCTAATCTTCTGTATGACAGGGGATAATCAAAGCTTTTGTGGTGTGAATATGCTATGGAGCAGGAAGGCACACAGTAAGAGAGGCAGATGAAAACTGTATGCTAACGTGTCCACTGTGGGTGTCCTGTTTTCCTGCTATTCTCTTTCCATGAGGGAATGAGATTGGGCCATGGCTGCTGCCAGGGATGCTAATGGCAGGGGACCTGGACTACATAGGGAGGTGCAGAAACCATTACCAATGCTTCACTGAAGCCATGGTAGCATGAGGGGGGAAAAAAATAAAAATCATTAGGTAAGAGTGATTCTGATCCTAGAGCCTAAATGAGGTCAGGAGTAACAAGGAGAAAAGATCCAGAGTTGCCCAAACTACTTCCTATTTTCAGTCCTATTGCATGGGTGAGCAGGGGTGAAAACTAATTTCTTTCACTGTCTTCCCTGATTTCCCTTTTTCCATGATGCTGAATTAGAGCACAGATACATCCTTTTTCCTATTTCTTTCCCATGATCGTGGGATTTGGAAGGGCAACCACGTGAAGTTTTATTGGAGAGTTGAAGGTGGATCTCCTCTATAAAGGAGTTTTTTATCCTTTCCTTTTCACTTCATTCTATGTTCAATAAATGATGTCATTGCATCTATAAATCCTGTGAATGTAATGAATTGATAGAGAAGAATCCGGGTGGGACAGATGTTCATGAACTATGTGGAGACATAAAATTTTATATATTAATACTTTGAACTGTAATCCTTATCCCAAATTCCATTGGTGTGAGTTTCTCTTCTTATTGGTGGAGGTGAATGACTTGCCCTATGTGAATGACAGGGCAAAGCTGATGAAAGGCTCTAGTCTTCTCCAGTTCCCTTTGGGACTCTCCAAAGACTAATCGTCCACCCTTTGGGGACCTTCAAGTAGGAGTCTGCTTTTGAGACTCTCCAAGCAAAGGTCTTCATTGAGTGTAGCAAAGAGTTGGTTTCCAACTTTGAGAGAAGAGATGGACAAGGCCAACCCCACTTCAGATTTCTAAGGGAAAAGAATCTGGGAAGATGTGAGAGACTGAGTCTCAGTCATGTCCCTATTCCCAACTTTCTACTCTAGAGACTGGGGAGTATCCACTTGGATGAGATCTAGAGCATTCTCTTTTGGTTCAGCTGAATTATATTGCTCCCAATTGGAGAGCTCCTTCATTCTGTGTTGTCTGGTATATATTCTCCTATGTATAACTTCTCTGTTTTCTGTTTTATGATCTTGATAAATGATCATCTTTACTATTCTCTATATATGTTCATTACAGAACTGGCATTTGGTAGGGAAGGAGTAAAACCTTAAATAGAGTACTTAGGCCCCCATAATGGACAAAGTGATCAAAAGTTAGATAGAATCCAATTATATCCTATAGATTAACAATACATAAGGCAGCAGATAGATATACTTCTAGTCTGGTATACTATCTCTCCAAGGAGAGCAGAGTGGTAGCCTCTGGCCTCAATCTTCTGTTTCCTCTCCTGGTTGGGATAAAAGTCATCCTTGGAGAAGAATGGGGGGAGAAAAGGCTAGAGATGTCTATTCTGCCTCTCTTTGAGCCACACACAGGGACAGATCTTCATCATACATGGGCCCCTCTCTATATATGGGGATCCATATTGCCATACAGTATTATACTTCATCCACTAGATTAATTTTGAACCCAGTCAGTACAGTTTAATCCAAACTGCTAGCAGTCACCAGCAAAATCTGGATTGGGGGTAGGGTAGCCTTAATTTCTTTTAGTGACCATACAGATATTTTGGTGACCATAAGAAATATAGCACTCTCTTAGGAAGGAAGATCACTAGTTTAATGGTTTGAATAGCCCCCAATTGCTGGGCAACTCAGATATAGTTTTCCTTTGCTGGATAATTAATGCAGGCTTTCCCCAAAAAAACTTACAAGCTTATTAAAGCTTAAAATTGCATTAAGTATTTGGGGGCACCCTGTACAATAATGTGTGAACTTCTTATAGGCTAAAGGAAGGTAGCACTCAAGTTGGGTAAGGTTGACTAACCTTAAGTACTTAGATAGGGAGAGAGGGAAGAGTGTGCAAAATCATAAATGTCACATATCAGTGCTTTTATTTAATGAATTTTTCTTTCAAGATGGAGAAATCTATCCAACACATACAAAAAAGGGAAGTAGAGTGTGAAGAAAGCTACCGTTAACAAACACTGTAAGAAGCATCAGTCTACCTACTCATCAACCTCATAAGTGAACTTTATTGGAGAGACCTAAAATTAACTTCTACTAATAGTAAACTTAGCATTTTGTATGCTTCCCCATATGCCCTGACAGGAAGTAGAGACAGCATACTGGAAGAAAACCATGTCTGTCTCTGAAAGAAGTAATCCATCTTCCCTTTGAAGACATGAGACAGATTTTAAATACTTTGCTTAGTCAGCTCTAAATGGAGCATCAGCTTCCCAGGTCTACAGATCTCTGCCTTTCAGATGGATTCAAGTTCTCACTGCACAAATCAGGATTTTTACACATTAGTTATAAACTTTAGTTGGAATGAAACAAAACATGTCCTTCCTTCCACATTAAAGAAAATCTAAGCCTTCACATCAAAGAAGACAAACTAGATAGACAAAACAACACCAGTTGTTTAGCAGGATTTAAACAGGACAATATTTCTCTTAGTTATGACTAACCCACATTTATCTTCTTTTTCAACAAAGTCCATGGATATATTTTTCATTGTTTCAATAACTCCACAGTGGAAAACCATTAGAATGAGAGTTGGCTTAAAGACTGCCCACAGCTAGCTTCAGGAACTTGGTTTTAATCCTTTTTTTTTTTCTGGTAGCTGATGAATTAGGTCAATTGATGAGGTTTTAACCTGTCAATTGTCAATTTCACCTACCCCTTCCAAAGGATAGAAGTAATACAATAAGGACAATTTATAGTGTGGATATGTTAGGGAAAGAGGATGGCAGTCAGGAAGGAAGTCATCACGAGAATTGCATAATACCAAAAGAGAAAATTTTAATTGGCAATTTAGATCAATTTTATTTGGGGATTAGGATTAAAGAAGGAAAATCTATTTATTCATAAGATTTGGGAGGGTAACTTCAAGAAAGCAATTAAAGTAAGTTTTAGTGTTACTTTATAAACATTTATAAAAATATATCTAGTACTTAGTGTAAGCAAAAAATATGGTGAAAATGCAGGAAACAATTTACTTGCTGCATTGAAGTAGAAAAATAATGGAATAAAATAAGAAATAAAAATAATAATACGAAAATACATATAACACTTTAAAGTTTGCCCTACATTATTTCATTTGAGCTTCTTAACAAATCTGTGAGGTAATTCTCAATCAACAAGCATTTATTATGTATTTACTAGATGCCAGACTCTGCTAAGTGCAGGAGATACAAAGGTAAAAGCCACAAAAGTCTGCTATCCAGGGATTTGCATTCTACTGGGGAAGAAGAGATGTACAAAAATATATACGTGCAAGATACAGACACGGTAGATAAGGCAACCTTATGGGGAAGGCCTTTACAAATGGAGGTCCTAGGAAAGGCAATCTACTTGAGCTGAGTCATGAAGGACGCAAGGGGAACTAAGAGGCAGAAGTGAAATAGGAAAATATTCTAGCCACTGGAGACAGTGATTTAAAAGGCAGAGAGATGGAAGATGGAATAGCCTGTGCTAGGAGCAGCAAGTGGGCCTGTGTAGAGAGTGTGGAAGGAAGTAATAGTGTCTGAAAAGGAAGGAAGCGGCCAAGTTGTAAAGAGCTTTAAATGCCAAACAGAGGAGTTTCTATTTGATTTTAGAGGTAATAGAGAGTCACTGGAGCTTATTAAACAGAGGGGTGCCATGGTCAGACCCTATTCTTTAGGAAGATCACTTTGGTGGCTGCATGGAAGATGAATTGAAGAAGCGAGAGATGCAAGGCAAGGAAACCTATTAGAAAGTTTTAAAAAAAATAGTCCAGCCAAGAGGTAATGAGAATTTTGAAGCAGGGTAATGAGCAGAGAAAAGAGGGACTACTATAGAGCCATTATGGAGAAAGAAATGACTAGATTTAGAAAATTTCAATTCAGCCTTGGTGAAAGTGATGAGACAAAGATGACCCAGAGGCAGTAAACCTGGGCACTGGGGAAATGGTGGCACTCTCAGCACTATTATTACATTCACTTAGAAGGGAGAAGCCTGAAGGAAAGAGAGGTTGAGTAACTTAGCAATGATCGCACAGGTAGAGAGTATGTCAGGCAGAACGTCTTCCTGACTTCAAGTTCAGAACTATTTCCATTCTTTAAGAAGGCCCGTTTCTGTTCTCAGCATTGTGCTCTTCTAAGACCATGGCCTAATCATTACAGCTCCCCATGGTGCTTCAAGCTTCCTGTGAAATGGCCATAGTAACATAGGCTTGTTCTGAGGATTAATAAGCAGAGCAAAAATGTCTTAAAAGCTTTAGGAACTCCCCAGAGAACAGAAACCTAGAAACAATGAAAGGAACTTTACACATACTAGTTTATTAGACCATGAATAGAGTTCACAGCTACCTATATATTCCCCAATTCCTTCTTAGTATGTTTAATGCCAATTGAGTAAATAGCCTAGGACAAAGTGCAGGCCATATTTGGCCAGAGTACCATCCTCCCCAAGTTAGGGGAATTCCTAGAGAATTGTAGGAGCTGGGAATAGAGCCAGACAGGGATTTTACTCTTGCCTCTTTCCCCCTGATACAAACATCCCTAAGAAAGCCTTATGTTTTCCATATTTTGTGAACACAGTAGTAAGAATGAACTCATATTCACCACTCTAAATTCAGGCCACTATCTCTTACTTATAATGACTTTTAGATATTAAAGAAAGTCCATACTTGAACTCTAGAAAGAAAAAGGAGGGTAGCAAGGAGGGAAGAGATCACTATTCCTTCTGCTTTTTTCAGAGCTATAAATTCCTGCCACATAGCTTGAATCATAGGAGTAGGATTCAGGATTTTCTTTGCTTCAAAAAAAAGGAGGAGTACAATTTTATTCTGGCTACTTGGGAATCCTGGCTCAGAGTGTGATGTCTCCTGTAGAAGAGCTGCTACCTATGTATTTTAAGAAGGTTGTGGTATATCATATGGTCTCAGCTCCACATTTGACCACATAATTGTTTTTTGGGGTCTGAATTGAGTTTTCTGCGACATCAACTATACCCCATCTGTTTTTCCCCAACAAAGATTCCCAAGATTGTAATGCACAGGCTTAGATTTATTTTTCTATCATAAAGGTAGAAACTTTTCCCTCGAATTAAAATGGGAGAGTCACAACCATCTGTTTTCTCCACTTTATCTTTCATACCTTCTTTTTTCTGTCTGTCTGATTGCCTTCTTTCCCTTCAGAATGATGCAAGGATCCTGCTTAGCCATTTTTATCTGAGAGGGCTCCTGGTGCACCCCAGTTGTACCCTCCTACATATCTACTTTATCAAGGAATCTTTAATCTTATTACTTTAATTGGGCTATTGGCCACAAATGTCAGCATAAACCTAGCCTCAACACAGTCTCAGATTAAAAAGTGAGATTGGCTAGAGATTGACACAGTAGGCTGTGTAAACTATAAGCCCTTTAAAATATCTGTTACTATTCAGATAACATTTAATGTAGCTACCTCTTATCACCAGATACTTCTTTCAATGGCAGGCTCACCCAATGAGAGAAGAGAAAATGTGGTTCAAGGAGACTTAATCAGGGCTTTGGTTAACAGAAAAGCACAACAGTTTGGCTCACTTCTCCCACAAACTTTGGTCATTGTTCTCTCCTCCACTATCATCACAGCTGACTAAACGGCCTTCAAAATGATTGTCTTATTGACAAGGAAAAGAAATTGGTCCTGTTTTCACTGCTCACCTTTTTATTAGTTTTTCTGGACTAGAAAAACAGTATGACATAGTGTAGCCAAATCAGGCCATAGCATCAGAAAGACCTGACTTCATATTCTCACTTCTGCTACTTAGTGGTCACGTAATACTGGACAGGTCATATAAAATGTCAAAGCCCCAGGGAACTCTTCATTGTTAGAGGGACTTTCCCCCCATACCACTGAAATCACAAATCCAGACAAAAGACAATTTGGAATTACATAGGTAATATGGAAAAACTTTCTTTTTCCATTGGTGCTCTTCTATTTTACTGGAAGACAGTCTTTAAGGTGGCTAAGTAGAACAATGTATAGAACTCTAGAGCTGGAGTCAGAAAGATCAGAGTTCAAATCCTGCCTCAAACATTTCCTCGGTTTCCTCATATGTAAAAAGGGAAGAATAATAGCATCTACCTCCCAGGGTTGATGTGAAGATAAAATGAATTAATATTTATAAAGCACTTTGCAAACCTTAACATACTATATAATAATAAATTATTAGTAATAATACATTATTAATATAGTATTAGTATAGGGGGACAGCTGGGTGGCATAATGGTTTGGGCATTGGGCCAAGAGTCAGGAAAACCTGAATTCAAATCTGGCTTCAGACAGTTACTAGCTGTGTGACCCTGGGCAAGTCACATAATACTATTAGCCTCAGTTTCCTCATCTGTAAAATGATTTGTAGAGAGAAATGGAAAACCACTCCAGTATCTTTTCCAAGAAAATCAAATGGGATCATGAAGAGTCAGACACGGCTGGTACAACTAAACAACAACAAACAAAATATCAGTATGGTGTCTTTCACAGACACTGGGTGAATTTAAATGATTTTAAATCTATCATTTTGATAATTACTGTAACAGCAATTCTTTCCCTTCATTCTATTTTTAAGCTATTTATCAACATTTTTTAACTGTAAATATATGTCCAGGTCTTCTGATGAAGACAGCTAGCCTCTTGATCTTGATGATAGAGTAGAAACTATGAATCTAGGTGGGTCGCCTGAATAGGTCTTGATTGCCAGTCATATTATATTGCCCCTAAAAGGGTAGATTAAAAGCATCAAATCCCCACAAAACAAGGTGAGAAGTGCCCAGGATTGTTATTCCAGGACCAGCATTATGATTTCAGAGAAGCAAAGTGAGGTACAAGAAAGATCTCCTCTCTTGGGGCTAGAAGAGGTCTTTCTGAGTCCCTTTGGTATCAGGCTGCAATGTAAATGGATGGCTTTGGATGGAGAGGGTAATAGACCAAAGGCCACCTCTGCTATTTTTTTACTTATGCAATCTTGGGTAAGTCAATTAACCCCTCCAGCCTCAATCTTTGCCCTATCTGGACCTTTGTTTTTTCATCCGTAAAATAAGAGGGTTGAACTGTATGACCTCTAAGGTCATTTCTACAAGAAACCTTTTCTAAAGTGAAGAATCTTGTTTTAAGAATGGCTCTGATTCTCTATCTTTTAGAACTGAGATCCCTATCAAGGTAGGAGGCAGTGTTTTCCTGTCTGACCTCCACTTCCTCCAGACTTTAGAGTCTAAAAGTATGTCTGACCAAAGAGGCATTTCTAGGTACCAAGTATCCATTAATTATTGGCATCCCAAGGACCAAGCTTCCTTTCCAAAGGCTTGGGCTAGAGGGAGGGAAGTGACACAAGAAGCAGAGCATTGGGTTTAAAGTTAGGAAAGACAGAGAAGATACCTATGTCATGCCTAGAAAGCTATCTTACCTCTCTCAGCCTCAGTTTCCTCATCCTTAAAATAGGATAATAACAGCACCTGCCTCACAGGGTATTTATGAAAATCAACTGAGATAACATGTAAATTGCTATATAAATCCTATTATTATTTTCTTACCTGAAAAAAATGGGGATAACGACAAGCACCTACCTCATAGGTTTGTAGGACCCAAATAAGATAATGTACTATATTGTAAAGTTCTTTGCAAGCCTTAAGGGATATTAGAAGGAAAAGCAGGAAAAACAGGAAAGAGAGCTGACACCTGTAAAAACTAGAGAAATCATTTCATATAAACATCTGAAGCCAGTGAGAAGGCATATCTCGTGTAAGAATATACAAACATAGGTACAGATAACCGTTTCATCTTCCAAAGCATTATAGAATAACCCTAAACCTGCTCCATCTGTACTTGATGTTTAAAAATAAAAATTTTATTGAGAGGAATGAATCAAAGGAAATGCATCTTGATGCCATTGTGAAGGAAACTAGGATGAAACACCGAGCTGACATTCCTAATAAAGCAAAAATTTAGATCGCAAGTCATAAGACTTTCCTGTTTTGTCACAGAATATCCAATAAAAACACAAAGTTTTCAAGTAACAGTTATTGTGCCTCTATTATCTCAAGGAGATGGGGCTGACCACATATCGTTTCTATTTTGGAAATCAGAGAAATACGCCTGTTCTTCAATCACAAGTTTGTCTTCTGAATCTGAGTGGGGGATTTATTCAAGGTCTCATTCCTCCCAGATTCTGCCAGGGCTTTTACTTTGATATTGTATGGCTTGGCTAGTGCAGCTAAATATTTCTTAAGGACAAGCAAAAAAGCTGACAATCAATTGCTCTGTAACTTTTGGAGTTTGGACCTATTATAAGAAATACAAGATAATAAATAAATAGAGCACTCTATGCTACAAAACCACTTTTAATGGGGGGGGGGGGTGGGAGAGGAGGGAGAGAAATAAAAAGAACTTGCATTTGGTTTTTAGAGCCATAGGATTTTCTTTAGAATTTCTTTCTAAATCTGGGTGAAAGTTGAATGTTCTTTTCCCCTACTCTGGGTTACCTAAATTCAACTGCGTACATCAATAAGAAAATTGCCATTTGTGCAAAGGCGCCTTCTAAGCCTAAATTCCTTACATAGACTATCTGTCATTCCATTAATAAGCAATTATTAAGTGCCTACTCTATGCCAGATATTGTGACCAACTATACTTAAGCTGGCAGGAGTTGTAGGGATTTTCATTTTAAACTCAGGTTAAATTGAATTTCAAACTGAATTGAATTTACTTCAGCTTCATCTACGTCACTTTACAATATAACTTGAGGAAAAAAGAATATTGTAGACCTGCAATAAATTTTGCTATCAACATTGGTTAATTAGCACTAACATTATTCTCAAAACATAAAAATGAAAGCACCACAGAGCTAAGGCTAGATATCAAACCACAAAGAATGTCTTTATCATAACCTAATTTTGTAACCAAAAGCTCACCTGCATCAATATTCATTACAAAAACAGTTGCAGCTGTACATGTTTAGAGTGATATCAGCCATTTCTTCAAACTTGAAAAGATGACAATGCATCATCATTCTGAAATATTTCCCTAATGTTTCCATCTTAAATATGTCTTGAAAAGATAATTCCTTTTTCTGCAAATATGTTAAGTCCAACACTAGCCAAAGTTCTGACTAGGGGTATATATTGGAGTCAACTCCAGCTGTGTCCTGAGAGCCTATCGTTAAATTTTCAGTGTGAGCATTCACACTTTAGAAATCAATAAACTATAAATTAAAGCTTTATTTGTTTTGTTAATGACTTAAGAACGTGATGGAGAAAATGTTAATAATATAAATTTAACCTAAAAGTGTGTCCCGATTATATTCCTCCTCTGCAGAGAGCTGGTTGTTAAACATTTATCAGCTCAACTCTGGCACCTACCAGTAGGCAATTGAACATAAAGCATTCTCTTCCTTTGTGAAGGGAAAGGTTGCCAAGTAGTATTAGGTTTTCCCACTCTCTCAAGACCCAGTCTGTTTCCAGTAGTATTATTGTGCAGGTTGCTGCGTGAATGAAAAGGCCTTTAAGCACAACTCCATGAGCATGTTGATAATCTAGGTCTCCTGATGTAAGCTCATACTATTGTTGACCACATTGACTTCACTGCTCAAGAATTTGTCTCCAGTATTGTTCTTCACTGTCAACAATAGCACAACAAGTGGACCCTTTAAAAAAGAAAACACGTTTTTAAAAGCAATCATTTAAATGCCCAACAATTCAAGAAAAGAAAATAAATGCTTACTTTAAATAAAGCTACTGTCTATGTAGCACCTCCATGGCTTTGTAGCCTAACAAAGAAATAAGCTCCGGCTCCCCAGGACCATGAAAGGGATGACTCAATAAGCAGTAAATTCTGGTTTTTTCCTGTTTAACACCCACATGGTCATTCATTTATTGTTTTAAATAAATAGCCACATCTAGAAGGATCTAAAATGAGCCACATCTGGAAGGGATCTTGCAGATGAGGAAACTGAGTCTCAGAGAGGATCAAGCTACTCTTTTTCAAATGTGCACAGGTAGTAAATGGCAGAGCTGGAAGGAGAACACAGGTTTTTGGACTAAACATACCTTGCTCTACTCCCCTTCACCATTCCTCATTACCTCCACCAGCCCCATCTTCTTACCACATTGACTCACTCTTTCTCTTTCTATGTCTAGCCCTGGATCTGGCTCTGGCTTTGTGACTTGTTCTAACCAGGAGTGCTCTGTGTCTGTCTTACTCTATCTCTGTGCCAGGGTTCACATCACTATCTAGGGTCATAGGACTCAGAGCAGCAAGGGGTGTATTCAGGCTTCCTGAGGGCAAGGAACTCCACATCTTCACTTCAGCCCCTCTACTCCTGAATCCAAATGTTTCTTTACTCAGCCCTGGCATGACGCCCGTTTTGTTTGTTCATTCTTTCTATAGGCATTTCTCCTGTTCTTTTTTGTATTACCGTTACTTGTCTATTATTTTATAGCATTCCTCCCTATCCCGCTTTCTAGTACATCAGAAAATAGATAAGGTCAGGAACAATGTCTTTTTAATTTTGAACCTCCCCAGTGGCTAGCACAGTAATCTGTATGTACTTCAAAAATGGGCACTCCTTCCACTTATGCTGATTGCAGCCCCTCTATATCTCAGTAGATGGTTTCATGAGTTGTTATGTACAACAAAAATCATCATCTGGTGGCTAATTTTCTGTTGAGGAACCTCTCTTCACTTAACCAGGCTGGTTCTGAAATCTCCGCAGTGTTGCCCAAACTTTACTCAAGGCCCTTCTAACCTGATAAAACATGTACTGCCATTTTGCTGGCACACCCTTCAAGAGTCCAGGGTCACCTCCAACCCACAATGGTGCCTTGGAGCAGGACTTCACAGGGGAGCTCTAAATATAGTAGACTTTTAATTATTGCTTATTGAATTGGATTCTACCCTTATAGTACTGGCTTATACAGATTTTATAGGACTTTACAGTTACAACGTCATTTACACACACACACACACACACACACTCACACACATATATACACACACTTCTCCTTTAATCCTCACAACAACTTTGTGAGATGAATAGTGTATTATCATCTCCATTTTATGGATTTTTTAAAAATGGAGACACAGAAACGTTAGATCACTTGGTCAATACCACATGACCAGAGGGTGGAGTGAGACTGAGACTTTAAGATAAGAGAGTCACAGAATCTTGGCTATAAAGCCAAAAGGGACCCTCTCATTTTAAAGATGAGGACCCAGGTCTTGTGACTCTAAATCCAGCATTCTTCTCCCCCTCCCCCAACCCCCTTATCATGCTGCCTGTCTAGACTCCTACAACAGAGGGGATTAAAGAGGGATCACTCACTAACCAGCAAGTCAGAATCAATGGACCAGCTAAAAACCATAATATAGCATGGGTCATGTAGATAGAAGGCTGAAATGACCTGATTCGAGGAGTAGTTCAGTCATTTTAAATTCAAATTCAGCTTGGCAATTAAGGAAGATCACAGCCTTGATACTGTATCTGTAAAACAAGATTACTACCACTTTAGCTTTCATCTAAGGTTATGTGAGAATTATTTAATGAATGAAACTAGAGACTGTTAAAAGAAAAGAATATCATGTTTGTAGAATCCCAGTGATCTATTTTTTGCTGTATAGGATTTGCTACACTGAAGTCTCACTTGTTCTTCATAGTAGTTCTATAGGGGGACTGTGTTATACTATATAGTAGGTAAAATAGTCTTATAATAAGGTCTTCTAGTACTTTCAAATACTAAACCTCTGGAATAAGGTCACAAGGCAATGCTTGGATAAAGTAGATAGCTTATTTTGTTTTTTCTTTTAATAATTTATTATTTTTATTTTTTAATTAACAATCATTTTTTAGAATTAATCTGCCCCTTCTATTACATATCCTCCTGCACACTGAGAAAAAAAATTTTTTTAAATAAAACCTTCAATACATAGTTTCCTAGTCTGGCAAAACAGATTTCTATATTAATTATCCAAAAATGTATGTCTTTGTCTGCATTTAAGTTAACCTCTCTATCAGAAGGTAAGTACCATGTCTCATCTTGATTCTTTTGGACACATGGGTCATCATTGTGTTGACTGAAGTTTTAAAGTCTTTCAAAATTGTTTTTCTCAATAATGCTTTTATTATATAAATTATTCTACTAGTTCTCACTTTGCTTTGTGTCAGTTCATAAAGATCTTCCCAGTTTCCTCTGAAATTGTCTATTTCATCATTTCTTATGGCACAATAATATTCCATTACATTCATTTACCACAATTTATTTAGCCATTCCCTAATAGGATACTACCTTAGTTTCAATTTTTGGCTACCATGAAAAGAACTGCTAGAAACATATTTGTGCTTATAGATCCTTTCCTTTCTCACTGATTTCTTTGGTGCATTAGCCTAGTAATGGTATAATTAGGTAAAAGGACATACACAATTTGGTAACTTTTGGGTATAGTTCAAAAGTGCTTTCTGGAATAACTAGACCAGTTCACAGCTTCACAACAGTGCTTTAATGGACAAGTGTTTTTACCTCAGCCCCTCCAACATTTGTCAATTTCTTCATCATCTTTGCCAATCTGATAGCTCTGAGGTAGAAACTCAGAGCTGCTTTAATTTGCATCTCTAATTTTTAGTGATGTAGAACGTTTTTTCATGTAATGTTGATAATTTGAATTTCTTCCTGTGAAAATTGCCCATTCGTATCTTTTAACCATTTATCTATTGAGGAATGTTACAAAATGAAAGGTAATATTGTGCCAAAGACAAGAACGCCAACATTTAAACATATTGTAAACAGATTAAAACAAGATGTTTTTAAAAAGTTGTTCGCTATAGACATTTCTTTAGCTTTGTAACAAAATCCTATCTGCATATTCAAAAAATAGGCAATGTAGTGTATTGTTGTGGGAAAATAACAAAAACAGAAATCACAGATAAGCAGGGCAATTTTGAAAGTTACATGTTTTCTTACTCGAAAAGTAAGCTTTGCATAACAGATTTGCTGTTTCATATATAGTATTCTCCTTTTGTTCTATGATGCATATGGAAATGTTCATATTATTAATATCTATTAATTATTTTTTTTAATTATTAAAATATATAGTATTTCTTTTCAATAAAGTCCTATACCAATGCCTACTTCTTTATGCCATGGAGATTCTTAAAGACAATGTCAGTAAGGTGTGAATTCTGATCCTACCAGGAAGAAAAAGCTTTGAAAACAGGCTTAGCAAAATTCTATCATCCCAGGGCCCATCTAGCCAAGCTCTAAGAAGCTCATCACCAACAGGCTTTGAAGGTCGTAATCCAGAGCAAGTCATGAAACCATCTGCTACATTAAGTAGGCAGAGTAGTGTAACAGAGAAAGTCCAAAATCCTGGGACTTGTAGATTCAGATTCAAATCTGTTCTCTGTTCATTACTAAATGTATGACCATAAGTATGTGATTTCATCTTTCCCAGGTATCCACATGGATGAAATAATAAATTTTTATGTATTTATTTTATATAAATATTTAGAATTATAACAAATTATCATTCAATAATCTTCAAGGACTTATAGAGTGGCTATTATTCCCATTGAAATGTATGACCTTTTATTTGGGCCAATTGTTTTTACTATTATGAACCTGATAAACATTAAAGAATGCTTTCTTATACAGAAGAGAGAGGATTGTATAGAATACCACTAATCTCCATTACATACAGATTGGGATTTTGTTTTTGTTTTTCATATTGAATTTAAAATTGCAATTCCAATACTACCCTTTTAAACTTCTTTCTGTCCCTTTTTCTGCATTTTAAAATAGTTCATTGATACCATTTTCTTTTTTTTGTTACCAGTATCACTACTCCCTTTCTTGTCCCACCCCTCAAAATATAACAGCCTTCCCTTGTATAGTCAAACAAAATAAATCTGTACATTGGACCTGTTTAAAAATCTATGTCTCATTCTGCACCTCAGGTCGAACACCTCTCTGCTAAAAGGTGGGAAGTATGAATCATCATCGCTCTTCTAGAATCATGATTGTTCATGGAGGAGATCAGAGTTCTTAAACTTTCACAGCTATTTTCCTTTACAAGGATGTAGTCATTGTATAAATTGTCCTGCTGGTTCTGCAGGATAGAACCTATCCACTGTGTCATCTAACAGGAATCTAGGTAGTACAGTAGGTGTGGTGCTAGGCCGGGATCCAGGAAGACCGGAGTTCAAATCCGGACTCACACATTTACTAGCTATATATGACCATGGGCAAATTATTTAGTCTCTCTTTGCCTCTGTTAAATGAATTTAACAATAGCATTTCATACATACATATACATATATATATATATATGTATGTGTGTGTATGTGTGTGTATGTATGTATGTATATACATACATACATATATATACATATATAGAGAGAGATCTAGATATAGATATAGATATAGATATAGATATATACATATATATATACATATATATACATATAGCATTATATGGGTGAGATGTTACATGGGTCTTTAGTTCCAAGGTAATAGCATGATTGATATCAGCTGCCAACTTTCAAGATATAAGGAAGGAAAGGTGGGACTTCAACACCTCCCCAGGATAAGAAATCAGCTTTCACACCTGTCGCTGAGTCAGTGTTCATTCACCTAGATTCTTCCTCTCTGGTCTCTGTCTTTGTTTGCTGTCTTGCTGTTGATCTTGGCTTTCATTCACAGACACATTTCTTCCTTCCTTTTTGCCAGATCAAGCTCCCTTTACTTGCCCCACGAGAAGTCTTTTCAATCATATTAGATAATGCTGCAGTCAAATATCCTTTTTTTTACCCAATAAAGAGATTAAGGACCAGAGAGGCTTTGCCAGAGCCATCTTTATACCATCATTTCTACTTTTATTATAATTAATAGACCTGTGTGTGTGTATCCATGCATTTGTTACCAAAACAAAATTTTAACAAAAACATTTTGTGAGACAAGTCAAAAATTATACTAATGGGGTGAAGAAACAGGGTGGTAGAAGACAAAGAACAGTAAATTTGGATTTAAAAGATTTGAGTTCATGTCCCTCCCCTACCAGTTGCTAAGGATGATTCACCTATCACCTCTGAGTTTCATCAGCCATGGAATAGAGGCCTCAATCAATGTCGGTAATTGGGTAAAGTAGAGTAGCACAGGAGACCTGAGTTCATGGGCCACCTCTTACACCTACTAGCTAAATGGCTGTGAGTAAATCACATCTCAGGGCCCTAGACTTTACAGTTTTATGGTATCAGTATTTGCTGATTTTTATTCTATGGAGAGAGATTCCCCATATAACTGAAATCACAAGTCTGAAAAAATAAAATCTTTTTTAATTCCCTACTTTCAAAGGTTGTTGTGAGATGCAAAGGAGGAAATGTGAGGGGAGAGCAATAAGGAAATATCTCCTCGAGAAGGTGACTTGGAGTCATGATATAAATGAGGAATGTTGCTTCATGTCCAGATGGGACAAAAGCTAAGTACTCAGAAAATTAATTTAAATATAAAGAGGCAGGGACAAGTGTTGGGGGAAGGGTTGGCAAAAATATTCCAAAATTTAAGCAACATTAAGACATAGGTGGATATAGATAGATAGATAGATGCTTTCACTGTGACAAAGCCCCAGATTTCCCATATTATTATGGATTCCCAATAGAGCACACAAAATATGAAATCAATCAGAGGTGGGAGGTAAAAAGGAAGCATCCATAAAATTTCAAGTCAGTGAACTTATTAAGTGTCTAGTATATGCAAAGCAAAGAGACAGCATGACACAGTACAGAGAACTGGCCTTGGAGTCAAAAACCCTGGGTTCCAGTCCTTTCTCTGACACAATATGGCTATATGTGGCTCTGGACAAGTCTTTCAACCTCTCAATGCCAAGAAACCTCTAACTGCAAAGTGGTTGCTGATCTCCAGTAGTAGAAAGGAAATTCTTCATTGTAAGTTCCCTGTACCAATGAAATTATAGGTCCTGACCTGTATACATAAAAGTGCAAGGCACTTTGCTCAATGTGGGAGATGCAAAAACAAAAATGAAATAGACTCTTCCGGTACTGGTCTATGTTAAAGAAAAAATCTTGTATACAATACCCCTCACTGCTCTGTTTCTGCTACACATGCACATGGGGGGTAGCAGCGGGGGACTTTGGGATGAGGAAGAGAGGAAGTGACTTGCTGCAGCTGGGGCACATTTCCTGCACTCGAGGTCAGACAAAAGGGGATGTCGGGTCAATGTCAGCATGGCTTCTTGCCAGAACTGACTGGTCAATCTACTCATCCTGCTCTGTGATGAGTTAGTTAAGTCCCTAAGTAGACAGAGGTTTTCTTGCCAGAACTGACTGGTCAATCTACTCATCCTGCTCTGTGATTGAGTTAGTTAAGTCCCAAAGTAGACAGAGGTTTTCCCAATTAACCAGACTACTAAAACAGGAGAAAGGTTCAGCATCAAATCCCAAGTTTCATGTCCCTGGCTGAGCCAAGAGACTAAGTTCATCTGCATCCTGAGTCCACTCCCTGTACAGGGAATTCCAAAATGGTAGCTCTTCCAGAGTTTTTCTGCCTCTTCATCTAGCCAGGCAACATTGAATGGGGAGTGGCAGCCCTTATGAAACAAACTCCAAGTGTGTATGTCCTAGAACTCCTGGGTCCAGATCCATCCTAAGCTTGGCGGGGAGAGGGGGAGCTACTTCTTGAATTTAAAAGAAGCACTCAGCCTCTTGGCAGATGTTCTGTATGTTATTTATATGTAATATAAGTGTGTATATAATATATATGTAATATCACACATTATTTTGTATATTACATAGTATATATGTAATATCATACATTATTTTCTAGTTATTGTGCTCTGTTTATTTACTTAGTCATCCTATGCTAAGAGTGAATATGGCACAGTAGATAAGGCCACAAGCTTAGAGTCAGGAAGATCTGGGCTCCAACACTTCCTAGCTATGCGACCCTAGGCAAGTCACTTAACCTCCATCTACCTCAATTTCCTCAGCAGTAAAACAGGGATAATAATAGCATGCACTTCTCAAAATTTATGTGAATTGTTTATTATTATATTTATTGGAGGTCATCTAATCCACCCAAAGCATGAATCCCCCCTAGAACATCCAGGCAGACGTCTGTCCAGCCTCTGCTTCACCGCCCTCTCAATTCTCATAAAAATGCATTTCATTTTTGGACAGGTCAAATTG
>JAQQSU010004310.1:0-14115 GCA_028627135.1 Pseudochirops cupreus
GACCATATTTTCTCCTGAAACACTGTACTCAGTTTTGCTGGGTAGGTGATTCTTGGTTTTAATCCTAGCTCCTCTTACCTCCAGAATATCATATTCCAAACCCTTTGATCCCTTAATGTAGAAGCTGCTAGATCTTGTGTTATCCTGATTGTGTTTCCACAATACTCAAATTGTTTCTTCCTGGTAGTTTGTAATATTTTCTCCTTGACCTTGGAACTCTTAAATTTGGCTATAACATTTCTAGGAGTTTTCTTTTTGGGATCTTTGTCAAGAGGCAATCAGCGAATCCTTCCAATTTCTATTTTGCCCTCTAGTTCTAGAATATCAAGGCAATTTTCCTTGAGAATTTCTTGAAGGATGATTTCTAGGCTCCTTTTTTGATCATGGCTATAAGGAAGTCCAGTAATATTTAAATTATCTCTCCTGGATCTATTTTCCATGTCGGTGGTTTTTCCAATGAGATATTTCACATTGCCTTCTATTTTTTCATTTGTTTGGATCTGTTTCATAATATCCTAATTTCGCATAAAGTCATTCACTTCCATTTGCTCCAATCTAATTTTGAAGGAATTATTCTTTTCACTAAGTTTTTGAAATTTCTTTTCCATCTGGCCAATTTGTCTTTTTGAGGCTTTCTTCTTCTCATTGGCTTTTTGGGCCTCTTTTGCCATTTGAGTTAGTCTATTTCTTAAGGTGTTATTTTCTTCAGTCAGGCTGTTGACTCACTTTTCATGATTTTCTTGCATTATTCTCATTTCTCTTCCTAATTTTTCTTCCACTTCTCTTTCTTGATTTTCAAAATCCTTCTTGAGCTCCTCTATTGCCTGTGAGCAGTTCACATTTTTCTTGGAAGCTTTTGAGGCAGGAGTTTTGACTTTGTTGTCTTCTTCTGGTTCCATGTTTGATCCTTTTTGTCCTCCCAAAAAAGATTCTATGGTCTGATTGCACTTGTTTGCTCATGTTACCAGTCAATTACTTGACTTTTGAGTTCTCTGTCACAGTAGAACTCTGCTTCCAGAGTGCAGAGAGCTCCTTCCCAAATTGCTGGGATTTTCACAATAGTTACAGCTATGAAGAGGGCGCCCCCTCTACAATTACCACAAGCTCTGGCAGACTAGTGTTTCTCACCGCAGGACCACCATTTAAGACCACGATCCTGATCCAGGCTGGTTAAGGCAAGAGCACTTAGCCTCTGAATGGTTGCTTGGTCCCCCTACGATCTACAGTCCAGGAGCGTGGGAGGCAGCTACACAGCAGCAGCTGCAACTGCTGAGCCTCTGACACCTCTGTCTCTCCTGGGACAAGGACCAGACCATGCTCTACTCTCACCCTGGATCAACACGGTTCCCACTGACTTTTTACTTTCTCTTTGGTATTTATGGTTTGAGAAGTCTGGAAACTGCCACAGCTGCCGATGATTCACTTTCCTAAACTCTGCTCTGGCATGTCTGGGCTATGGCTCCGGGCCCCCCGGATCTGTGCCCACCAGGCTCACGTGAGATTGTGCTCGGCTCCCAGCTTGGTGCGATAGACCCTTCTTGTCCACCTGCCAGGCTGCCTTCAGCAGGAGATTTGTTTCTCTCTGTTCCTTTGTGGGTTCTGTAGCATCAAAATTTGTTTAGAGTCAATTTTTTACCGGTAGTGGAGGTGGTTGGAGTGGGAGATCAAGTAAGTTACTGCTTTTACTCCACCATCTTGGCTCCACCCCTCTAAAATATCTCTTTTATCCTCAGTGTCCAAATCTGAATAGAAAATTACGAATCTATATTTTTAAACCTTAAACCATATGAAGCATCCATTAATAGTCTTCTTAGAACTAAATAATGACATTTTCGTCAATCTTTATTGGGTTTATTTTCCCAAAACATCTGCTTTTATTTATAATAACAAAATTCACATAGCACTTTAAGGTTTGCAAATCACTTTCCTCACATACTACAAATGATTTATTGTCAAATAGCTGACACATATATGAGGTAAGATTCAAAGTAAGATTCCCTGACTCCAACTCCAATGCTCCTTCAATTATACCCTGCTACCTCAGACTACTTTTATGTTACTCATGTTGTCTCACAGTTGCATCTGTCTAGAACATTCTGATCTGTGCTTTACAAGAGTCTTTTCTGGTTGTGTTAAAAAACTTGTACAAAATTTCTGATAATCTTTCTAAGAACTTTGAGGATGTAGTTCTCTCTTTCTTATACTTAGAGTATTTATGTACTAGTCTGAAGTAACCATACAGTTCGAACACCCCAAAATTTAGCAACACTATTATCTTAGAACTTAGTTCAGTGGAAGAAAGAGGAAAGGAGAAAAGGAGAGAGGGAGGATAGGAAGAAGGGAGGGTGAGAGAAAGAGAGGGAAGAGGGAAGGGAAGAAGGATGAAAGGGAGGATAGGAGCAAGATAGGGAGAAGGGCAGAAAAGGAAGGAAAGTAGGAAAGAAAGAAGGAAAGAAGGATGGATGGATTTGGATCTGTGATTTAACTTTTGTAGATACTCCTTTCCAATGCTTCAAACTGCAATCATTTCATTTTCATTTTCTCTTAAATTCTCCACAGTAGGTCCACACAAAATGCTTGCAGTCCTTCTACAGAGCTCTCAACATTGTAATAATGGAGTATAAGGGTTAGCTCTCCTCCCCTTTGACTAGTCCACCTCCTTTTTCAGCCATATATAAACTGGATGACATCTTTTATACCACTTCTTGAACAGAAGCTGTGACCAGTAATATGCTATATTTTATTTATATCTACCATATGCTTCTCCATCATCCTTAGGCTAAGCCACAATTTTGATTTTTCTTGAATTCTTTCAGTAAAAAGCATGACCATAAAAATATTGTCTGCTACAAAATATTTTGTATAGATGATAAAAATAAGCATATGGATCAGTACTTATTGATGGTTTTCAATATCATTTTTTGTGGACAGTAGCATCTATGATTATTTTTCCCAAGTTTTTGTCTCCCCTCCTTGAATATCTTGAAACACAATCCCTCAATACCTTGTCAAGCTTGTTATGTGATATTTCGGAATATCCTTCAAAGGTTGAAGGGACAGTGCAAACTGGATTTGACCTAAGAACTTATGAAACCAATATCCTCAAAGTATTCAACAGCCCATCACATTCAAATGAAGAGTTAATGTGTGTGTTTGAATGTGTATGTCTATGCACACATATATACAAAATAAAATGCTATAATGCTGCCACTTAAAAGAAAAAGACTGTTTCTACCTTGAAGCTTCATGAGTACCCACACTTTTGCAATGTGTTGCAACTTACAAGTGGTATCTCCAATAAAATCCTCCAAGTTTGCTCTACAGTAGCAGCATACCAAAGTCCTGTATAAAGTTCTCTATTTGCTATCACTTCCAACTGAAGAGTGAAAAGGTGTGAACACTAGTTCATTCCTTAACCACCATCTATGAACCTTAATCTGTCATTGCTGCTGTTCCCTGGCATTCTGAACAATGTTGGAATTCTGGCTGAAAATTATTCATTCATCCCTCTGGTAATACAATTCCTTCAAAAAGAAAACAATTGTCTTAGAACACACACACACAAAAAGACAAAAGCTGCACAACTGTGAAGTTCACAGCTGAACTAGTCAAGAATAAGAAGCCACTGCATCTGTGTGAACAGCAAAGATGTTAGATGTAGAAAATTACATTTCTTCCCTATACAAGGCTCTATGTCTACTGCAAAAACTAAGAACTGTTCTTTACAACCATCTTCTTTCTCTTCAGTCTTCCACACACAAGATGTCAAAAATTAAATGAGAAAGAGAAACAAAAAGAAAGAAACATATGGTTTGAGTAGAGTACAGAAACATTTTGCTCTTAAGGATTGTGGGAAACACAATGAGATAAGCGTGACTGATGGGCATTAGTTTTTCAGTTTACCTAGCACTAGAGTCAATGCCCCTAGAAACCCTGAGGAGAAGAAAAGAAGAGGTATCAAGAAAAAGTTCTAGAATAAGAGCAGCTTTGCTAAGGCTTAAGTGTTATGCAATCTCTACTAAAATCTTGACAAAGAAATCACATATTCAGAAATAGACAAAAATATATGAACATAAGGACCCAAACAAAAAAGGGAATGAAAGGATTTTCTTTTGTCTCTATACTATGGCTTTCATGGGAACTATTTTAATATACAGAAATGAGAGCTTCTTTTTAAAATAAAAGATTTACTTTTTATACTGATTATGCAACATTCATAAATATTAAATTCTTTCATTAGGCTTGGACTTACTTGCTAAATTTATATTTCTTGTACTATAACCCCTGGGATCTAAGTTTTATGCCATGGTGGTACATGTCTGTTTTGAAAGCATATGCAAAATCTAGCACATGACTCAGCAGTCAAGCTGCATATGCCACAGCTCTCTTTGTAAGACACCTTTGAAGATGGAGTGATATTTAATGCTGAGCATAAGCAGTCTTTTCATCTTATACTGTAAAGTAATTGCTTCCTACTTCAGAACTATAGCATGAGTTATCATCTTAGAATTTGTTCTCTAAGTGCCATGGCCAGCACAGAAAGATCTGACAAAGAACATTATGGGCTTACTCAAGGGAGTCAGATCTTTGCTAACTGCCAAGAAGAAATCATGGCTATTCAGGCAAAACGTAATGAGATACGACATGAGAAATGACATACGTTATCCAGCCGCCATTCTAGGAAATCATTTCACCTGAATGTCCTTAGCACAGCACAAGCTGAACCCACTGCAGTACTAAATACATCAGAAAAAAAATTATAACCACACATAAAGTATATTTATAATTACACATGCACAACTGAGAGCTCATGTGAATGGATATTCTTGTTAAGAATGTGGGATGCAGAGTACCTACCCTGAATTTTAGAATGTGAATCAACACAACTTAACCTTTTCAGAGCTAACTTTTGGCATGCAGGGTACTCAAAAGCTCGCCCATCTGGCCTTAAGCCATTTGAGTTTAAAAACTTTTGAAAGCAATAAACAGAGCAGACTGGTATTCCCAGGGGGTACTGGGAAAACATGTGCGTGTATGCATGTGCACACGTGTGCACACACACAGACACAGAAAAGGGGAAAGGGAAAAATATATAATCACAAATAAGCAAGCAATAATCTCACATTCCCTTCACCTATATAAAACCAAGTCACATCAGAAACAGAAAAGAAAACAAAAAAAGGAAACAACAGGTAAGCATAAAGACGAAGAAAGAGGCTTAAACACAACTTGAATCCCGTGCTGGCTAAAGGAAAAGGAAAAGATTTAAAATAAAATTACTTGCCCAAAAAGGATAGTTACAGATAAGCTCGACTTCAAAGTTCTGATCAAAAGAAAATCCCTTACCTTTGCTTGTTTCTTTCTTGCTTCTCTTCTGGATTCCTTCTCTTTCAGCCTTTTTTCCTATAGAGGAAAAAAAATTATAACTGTTAGTAACCTATTAACGTATTTTATTTTGGGGGTGAGATAGATTAAAATCTTGTTTCTTAAATCCTAGTACCTGTCTACCTAGAATATAAGGGGAAAAGCTCCTACAAAACAATGACTCTCAACTCTATTAATTCTATCTTAAAGAGGAAAACATATAAAGAATATAGAAACAATACTCATTAGCCTTCTATTCCTCAAGAAGACTACAATTTCTTTCAAAACAAAACTAAATTAAAACATTCTGATAAGTAGTGAAAGAATCGCTTTTATAAAGGATGTTATTATACAAAAGTTTCTTACAATTCAATTCATTTTCCAATCACTTGCTAACATTTATCCAGAATTTTGAAAAGAAGATGGCCTAAAGATGTTAATAATGATTTTTTAAAAATATATCTAAACAACTTCTTGCTTGTTACATCTACTGCAAAAGTGCAACTGCCAATTTTATGGTCTGCTGATAATAATTAAGCCAAAGTTTGGGTTTTTATTTGCAGAAACAACATTAATGTCTAACAAATATATAAATAAGATACAAAAATTAAAACTGCTTCAGATATGCTCACATAAGATTTGTGTGTGTGTGTGCATGTGTGTATTGGGAGAGAAATTAATATATAGAGACACACACAAACATATTTAATTACGTAAGGAAATACTTCTTGTTTTATTGGAGGACCAAATCCATCAAAATTCCATAATAATTTTAATTTATTTTTTTAAAATATCAATCATTCTTCTGGGCTAAAGGCAAGATGACATGACAGTAGAGAGAACAATGGTTTAGAACCAGAGGAACAACTAGATTCAAACTGCAACTCTACTAATTACCCAGCTTACCCCAAGCAAGTTACTAAGCTAGATCAAACTTCAGTTCTTCCATCTATTAATGAAATTAAACTAGATGATCTCTAAGATCTCCCAGACCTAAATCCTATAATTCTTATGAATATTTACTTAATTCGACACCTCGTCATCTTTGCTCATTGAGCCCTTTTGTAATAACCTCAAATGGGATGGAGAGGACCAACTTCCTTTTTCTACCTCTAATAGACAGAGACATTCAGATTTATAAAATTTTTTTAAATGATTTGTTCTTCAATAGTTACAGGCAAAGTGACAGGATGTAAAGAGTAAGATAATAGAAATGAGTATTCTAGAGTAAAATATTGTAATAATGGCTCTACTATTTAATAAAAGTATGATCTTAGGCAGGTTACTTAATGCCTCTGCATATTAGTGTCCTTTTCTGTAAAAGTGGGATAACAAAAGCTTCCTACCATTCTTTATAAGTGTTATTTGTTATTTGATCTGCAGACTATACCACGATGCTTGGTACATAGTAAGAGCTTAATAAATGGTTTTTTTTTTCCCCTCCCAGTCATTCACTTCTGTTTACTCTGTCCCTTATCTCACCTTTTCCTCCCGGGACCAAACTGTTAATTCATTTCTTCTCTTTCACTCCTAGCTGTTAGTTGAGTCACTTTATGTATGCCTATCCACTTCTTAATCTTTTCTTTTGCATCCCTTGCTCCCATCACGCTGCTTGGCATATAGGAGGAGTTTAATATATGCTCAGTTGTTCTGCTTGCAGTCATTATTCTACTTGCATTTTCCCTTCATGGTCTCTCACTGTAAAGTAAGGCAGAACTAATGGTTGCCCCATCAGGAAAGCCGCATAATCAATTACTGTTCATATAACTCAGTCAAGATATCTTCTGTGTTTCAGAAGGGATAAAATGTATGGGCTCTGTGATAGCTATTTTCTTTGTATTTTGAAGCTGAGATACTTTTTTCTCTTCTAGTTTTATGTATTTTGGAAATTTAGCAGAAAGAGAAGCATTTCTGCTTCACAGCTAGCATCAAGAAAAGAGGCCATCAATCATGACTATTCTAACAGATTATAAACTTTTTGAGGTCAAGGACCTCTTCATTTTTGTCTTTTATCTCCAGTACCTAACACATTGCCCGACAAATAGTAGGTGTATATTAAATTATCTGATACAATTTGCTACACTAGATTTAACTTTTGTCCTTATCTTCCCAGTTTCAGGAGAAATCATCTTTTACCTGGAATTATACCTGTTATTGTTTAGTCATTCAGTTGTGTCCAACTCTTGGTGACCCCATTTGGGGTTTTCATGGCAAAGATACTAGAGTGATTTGCCATTTCCTCCTCTAGTTTATTTTACACCTGAGGAACTGAGGTAAACAGACTTAAGTGACTTGCCCAGTATCACATAGCTAGTAGGTATCTGAGGTCAAATTTGAACTCAGGAAGATGAATTTTTCTGACCTCGTGCCCAGCACTGTATCCTGTGAGCCACCTATCTGCCCCATGACACTGGTTAATGACGTTTTATTTAAATCAGAAATCCGACAGAGTAAACAGAACTGAGAGTATCTAAACACCAAAACTCCTTTGAAAGCACCATCATACTGTGTATAATACACTTTAATCAATGCTGTTTATAATCATACAACTATCATTTGGCATTTTTAAGCACTTACTAGTAGAAGGCTGGCCTGGGGGTATAATGAGTGAATGAATGGGAGGGGAAAAAAAACCATTTATTAAGCTCTTACTATGTACCAAGCATCGTGGTATAGTCTGCAGATCAAATAACAACAACAGCTGCTCCATCAAACAGTGGGAGAAGAAATCACATTGAATATTTTTTTGATTTCTCATACTACTTGTCAAAGTGCTAGGCACACAATATAAATCTAAACAGCTCTTCAGTGATCACTGATGCAGATCAATCAACCCAAGGACATTTGGTACCTTTGTTGCCTGAGGCACTGAAAGGTTACATGGTTTTTGATGTGTCAGACACAGGACTTGGATCCAGGTGTTCGTGACCCAAAGGCTGCATCTATCTCCACTACACCACTACACCACATCGTCCATCTCAGTCATTTCTCCTCCCAGACGCACTTCTGAGGCTCATCTTCTGCCACCAGAATTCTCCCTTTCCCTTGATCAGGTTGGGCCCCCTCTCCCACTGATGAGATACTTCTAAGGACTTCTAATTTGGGGGTGGGCCTAAGCTAGCCATGTTTCGCTCCCCTCCTGGCTGTGCTTCGGACTCTCTTCACCACCACGCCCCAAACGGGTACCTTCTCCTCTAAACCCCTCACCAACCTCCTTACTCTTCAGCTTCTCTGTATGTGCTGTCCTCACTCAGTAGAATGTAAACTCTGTGAGTACACAGACTGTCTTTCTGCTTGCATTTGTATCCCAGATACAAATGGGCCTGGGGCATATAAACCATTTAATAAATGCTTGCTGCCTATTGCCCTAACTCTTTAATATTTTGCACCGAGTAAAATTTATTGTACTAACATATACAGACCAAAAAGTTAAGCAGTAACACAGTACTTTGACATATGCCTTCCAATTTTCTCAGGCCAAGTAGCCAGTGAAAAATTATGATTTAAGCAGCATGGCACAGTGAACACAATGCTGGAATTGGGAGTCTAAAACCCATGGGTTCAAATCTTGCCTCCAACACGTACTACTTGTATAACAACGAAGTCACTTAAATCTCTGCTGACATCTAGACTCACATCACCAACCACACATCAGACATCTCCAACTGATTGGCCTGTAAACATCTTAAACTCAATATGAACAAAACTGAACTCATTATCTTTCCCCCAAAAATACTGCCCTCCCTCCTCCCCAAACTTCCTTATTTTTGTCAAAGGCACTACCAATCTCTCAAGTGCACAACACAGTTGTTATCTTCGACTCTTCAACCTCACTTACCCTTCCAACATCCAATCTATTTCCAGTCTGTCCATTTTACCTTTGCAATATTTCTAGAATGCACCCCCTTCTTTCCATTGACACTATGGTATAAGCCTGGACTACTGCAAATCTTGCTGTGACAATCTCCCCATTTAATTTAACCTTCCACACAGCTGTTAAGAGTTATTTTCCAGAAAATCAGGTTACATCACCCTCACTATTTAATAAATTCCAAGGAATCAAAACATAAATCAGGATCAAAATATAAAACCCTTTCTTCGGCATTCAAAGTCCATTCTAACCTAGCTCCACCACCACCACCCGTTTTCTTACACCTAAGCCACATTTCTCTGACTTTCTACCCTGCGATTCAGTGACACTGGCCTTTTTACTGTTCTTCAAATAAAACAGTATATCTCCCGACTCCAATAATTTTCCCCTCATCTCTGCCTTCCTACTTCCCTGGCTTCCTTCAAGTTCTAATAAAAATCCTACTGTCTACACAAGTCTTTTAACCTTTCCCCCTTAAATTTAGTGCTTTCTCTCTATTGATTATTTCCAATTTATCCTGTATATAGCTTGTTTATATCTGTTTATCTCTCTCATTAGATTGTGAGCTCCTTGAGGGAAGAGACTGTCTTTTGCCTTTCTTTGTACCCCCAGTGCAATGACTGAACTGACTCTAAGCCTCAGTTTCCTCAACTGTAAAAATGGGGATAATATCTATTACACAGAGCTCTTGTGGCATTCAAATATATTTCACTTTTATAATGTATATAAAACACTTTGCAAACCTCAAAGTACTATACAAATGTCAAATATAATTATTGTTTTAATTCAGGCTGTAGTTTTACTTTCTATAACCTACAGTCTCTAGAATAGTATTACTTCAGATCATCAGCACTTTACCATCCCCACAGAAAATTCATTAAGTTACACAAGTTCACAAATTACATTTTCACCTCATAAGTATATTTAGTCAAACAATGTCCTTGCTTCTTTCATTATTAATAATATTCGGCACTCTAAAAGTACTTCTGGACATTAACTAATTAATCTGAGCTACTCTCCTGTAAGAGGAAAAATTATTAGCAACCATTTTAATCATGCAAATCTCCCCAGTAGTTCTTCAATAACTGGTCCTCTTCCAAGTTCCCCAAGAATGACTTGTCAATGTGATCACAATCATGAATACTCTTTCTAAAAATATAACACATTTCTTATATAAACTTCTAATCTCACAATGGGGGTGGGGGGTGGAGGGAAGCAGGCATTTCTATACCTCCTACTTTGTGCCAGGCAGTAACTGTGCTAAATGCATTTTACAAACATCATTCAATTCTCACAACAACCCAGCAACACAGGAGTCATTATTGTCCTCATTTTATAGCTGAGGAAACCGAAGCAAACAAGTTAAATGACCTCCCTGATGTCACAAAATCAGCAAGAGTCTAAAGCCAGATCTGAAAGTCAGGTTCTCCTGATTGTAGGCTCAGCGCTTTACATACATCAACTACTTCTCATCATTTCAAAGATAGAGCAAATTTGCCAGGTTAGGTTTTAACAAAAATTCCTAGTTCAAATTTGCTTTTTCAACATTTTTCTCTTTGTAAAATGAAGGCAGATCAAATGTTTCTTCATCATTGATTAAACTGACAAATTCATCCCTTCACAAATATGTATATGCTACTTTTATTGGACCTGTGATTTCACTGTCATAACAAACTCTAACGTGGGAACTCCCTCACTCTTATCAAGGTAGATTTGCAATTTGTAACTTAAGAGAGCTGACATGGAACCAAGAGGATAAGTCATGTGCCATTATATGTCTAATGTAGACACTAAACCCAAGTGTTCTTGATTTCAACTCTAGCATCTCTTTTATGTTGCTTCTCTCTGTGATCCATATTCCAAGTAATTTCTTTACTAGGTCTGTGGTTTTATCCAATAATTTGCTCTACTGAAGTTTGTGATTACCCGTAATGAACAAATTATTATTTTTGAAGAAGTACTTTGATGGAAAACAGAGGTGTTCAATAATAATTAGCTAATGAAAGTCTAATATACTTCTGTCCAAACTATATTTCATTCAAGTGTTATAAAGTTGGGAGGAAGAGACCATCTGCAGCACTAATTTTTATATTAATTCTTCTTGACTCCCACCTGCAATTAGATATTATAGTTAATTAATTATATATTAATGTAGAATTACAATGTTAGGAATTGAATTAGATGGCCTTAGAGGTCCCTTCCTCTTTTAAGATTTTGCAACTGTGTAATACAAAGGATTTAAAAGACTAGATAATAACTTTTAACTTTTTTAGATTAGGAATGCATCAAGGGCAAAAAAAAATCTATAATAAAGGGAAGGCTGCTCAAAAGCTCAAACAAAATATAGTTAGATTGTCCTACTCATCTACTATCCTGTGAAATGTCTAGCACATAGCAGTCTCTAAATAATTATTTGTTGAAATGAAAGTAATATCCTCTTGTTAATGTTATGAAGAGAGGAAAAAAGGGGAGAAGAAAAGCAATATAATGAACTTCAAGAGGGAAAGAATAGGCAGACTAAGTTTTTAAAGGATGATTTTAGTGTTCTTTCAGAAAAGAGAAAGAAAGATAAAACATTAACATACAAATTTAGAGTGGCATGCAAACGTGAAAAGGAATGAATGATTTCAAAATGATATTATGGTAATATAGTTGACTACAGAGTGTGTGTGGTGGGGGAAAGGGGTGAGAAACATAATTTTATTGTGTTAGAAATTCTATTTCTTCAAAAATGAAAGAAAAGTTAATCAATATGAATTTCTTAAGCACCAAGTATGTGCTAGGCACTAGGTTAAGCACAGAGGAGCAAATGAATGGTAAAAACAAAGGAAAACAGAAAAAAAGGATAATATGATGAAGTGAGTAGAAGATAACAAAAGAACAAAGTATAACCAAAGGATTTCATTTTAATTGATTCCTATTTCATGCTATGTAGACCAATGATTTAATGAAGGGTGATGAGTTGAGTTTTCACCCCATCCCATAAGTTTAATTTGCCAAATTGCTTAAGATCTTCATTCTTCTATTTGGTTTTCAAGGGCGGTTTGACACAAAGAGCTACTTCATAGACAAAAATGAGGGCAATAACTCACCTTTAGTTCTGCTACGCTACAAATGATTAACTATAAGGAAAGCATTAAATTCAATAATGAAAATCAAATTCACAGGAGAGAAGAAAAAAGAAAATCAAATTTCAAGGTACAATACTCCATTGATGTTGTAGAAGACAGTACTTGTCTGAGTTCTCAATTTTCAAGGAAGAAAACTGTATAAAATTTGAATTGCATTATAAGACCACGAATTTCTCCTTCCTCATTCAATGGGGACACTCAATCTACTCCAGATTTGCCCTGGCTCAGCTATAACATTTTTTAGAGTAACAGACATCTAGGTCATACAGAGGGACACAAAGAAGTCCTGCCACCATCGTAAGGATCTAAGCTCTCTAACTATCATGCAGGAAGGAGAGAACTTCCATTTCTCTTCCTATTATTCTTATTTTACCACAAATTCTTACAGTGAGGTATGGTTCACTGCAAGCCTCCCTCCCAGGACCTCAGTTACCAAAGCGGTTCAGAGACACAAATTAAATTCAGATCAAGCTATAGGTACCACAAATACAGCAATCCCTTTTTTATTCCATTGTTATACTATTCATCATCATTTCAGTATGTATACATAGTGCGCACACACGCACGCACGCACACACACACACACACACACACACACACACGTGCGTGGATAGATACAGATTAAATAAATTGTTTAAAGGAACCAATGCAAGATTGCTGTCAGTCCCTTCCTTGCTTTCCCAAACACAAAGCTTTGGACATTGAACTTAGCCAAAGACCTAGGTTACCTTGACTTCATCTAGTTTACATTAGTTGTGTAAGCTCAGGCAAGTCATTTAACATCTCTGAGCCTATTTCTTCCTCTGCATAAATAATCTTCATCCTTTCTATCTCAAAGGACTGTGATATAGATTAAAAGATAAATAACAATAACATTATTAATTGTATTATTGGGGGGCGGAGCCAAGATGGCGGCATAGCAGCAGCAACACATCGCAGCTCTCACATAGCCACCCCAAAATACCCATAAAATAGGACTCTAAACCAACCCTAGAACTCCAAAACGCACACAAAGATACTTCCCACTAAAGTCAGCTGGGCTACGAGGAACCATATCAGCACTGCAAACCGAAACCAGCCTGGCCTGAAGCCGCGGCTGTGCCCCAGGGGCAGCTGGACGAGAGGAGCCGAGGAGCCTCTCTGGTGAGCGGATTAGCAGCAGCTGCGAGCAGCATTCAGAACTAGGTCAGTGGAACTTGCGAAACTAGGAGAGTAAAGCAGTCCAGCCAAAAGACCTCCAGAGTGGAAAAGCGAAAAGGCAGAGGTTTTGCACCCGCCTCCGTGTTGTAGCTTCCCACCCGCAGCCTGCAGACAGCAGGGGGACTTAGCTATTGTGCTCAGACAAGTGCTCTCGCGTTGAGTGGCCTGGATCCAGATCGCCGTCTTGGGCCTCGGTCCTGGAGTCTTCATTATCCAGTCAGCCGGAAGTAAGAAGGAAGGGTTCCAACACCTTCCTGAGAGCTACGGCAGGCGGGAGGACCCCAGAGATTTGGGACAGAGCTTTCCCTTCTGGAAGCAGAGCCCCACAGAGATTTAAAAAAAAAAATCACGGTCTAAAGAACCATGAGTAAGAATAAGCATAAGAAGCAAAGTAAGAACAGCTCCCAAACCCTTGATTCCTTCTTTGGGGAAAAAAAAGATCATGGGAGAGAGAGGGAGGAGGAGAGTGCAGCCAGAGCACCCCCACCAGGAGCCTCCAATAAACATGAAGAATGCCTTAAAGCTAGAGATGAGCTGAAGAAAGATTTT